>JAOUZG010005735.1:15455742-15486764 GCA_026289955.1 Argiope argentata
TTGTTAATTTTCTTGTAAAATTTTGTCTAAATATTTTTGTAAATTTTTAATTGCATAATTGCTCTTTATTTTATATTTATGAAACAATTCTTTGATAAGACCTGTTTGAAGGTTAAATGAAAAGAGAAGATAAAAGAAGATTGAATATAGAAATAGAGCTAAAATAAAATCATCAAACTTTATTTATAAAATCTGCTGGAAACTTCCATATAAACTTTGGTCTCATGTATAAATTAAGTTCCATTATACGAATTTTTCTTCCTTCGGCCTTTAAAATTTTAAAATACAGACCTCCTAGGTAACACATCCTGTGGCATAATATTGTATAGTATTCTGCGATATTATATGACATTCAACAATATGAAACAATATTCTACGATATTAAACAATATTGCGATTATTGAACAATATTGTACAATATTTGTGTGCTTCTAGGGCTGGATGTATAAAGCTTTAAAAACCTGAATAAATCACAGTTATAAATTATATAGAAGATTATGAAATGGTTCTATCTAGTTAAAAAATTTGAAACTTTGTTCCACACAACCAAAATACTTAACTTTTTAAATGGCATAAAATAGTCGAATAAACATAACTCACCTTGACATTTAAATTAAACTTTACTCTTGCCCCAAGCTATTCTTGCAGGATAATTAAAAGACATAAAATGAATTTTTAAAGGAAATATTTATTATGAATTATAAATAGCTAAATTTATCCCTTCTTTGCATAATTCTATTTATTATATAATCCTATTAAGACTTGTAATTTTTTTAAAATCTTTCAAATCGAAAGTTTTAAGATGTTTTATTTTCCCATACACTATGATTTGTTATTTAATATCATTAGAATGTACCTTACATTAATAACCATCTTAACCTGTTAAGGTTCTCATTGTTGTATCTTGATCTTAATAGTATGTACTGTGGTGTTGGAAGGAAAGAAATTTACAATTAATTACTGAATTTTAACCATTTAAGTGTGTGTGACGACTATATCCGTTATGGAGATGTGGCAGAATTTTGTGTTATGACGGTTATTTCCAACATGCGTAAAATTTTGTTACAATTTGATATTTAAATTGTAATTCTGGCAAAAACCAAATTATATTCGAAAATTTTAATATGTTTAACATGTTTACAGGTCTGGACGAAATGAAACAAATAAATGAAAATTATAAATAATTTGAGTTGGATTCATGATTTCCTGAGAGCTCATTCGTTAGCAGTGCAGTAACACTGAATCTATGATGATTCCGATTTTCATATCAATGTAAAATAATTTTTAAAAAATCTGCTCTGATTCGCCTTTTGTCTTCTTTGAATATTTGATTTGAACTTTTATGAATATTAGTCTAGAATAAGTTTTTTTGTTCATTATGCATTAATATACGTTCATGTTGAGTGACTGTGTAAATATTACTAATAAAAGGGTTCATTTTCTAAAATAAAGTCGTCTTTTTGATCCAATATTTGAACTGTGCCCCTTACTCTGTGTTTGACGACCATATCCGTCATCGCTTGATTATTGCGACACACACTGGTGGGCGCTTCGGAAACAGATCGCCACAGTTAACAGGTTAATAAGAAAGTGAATTTTGGAAATGCTCACTTCCTTTTGCGTTTCATCGTTTAGTAAGATCGAATCGTCGAAAAATGATTGTCTCAGAATGCACAGTAGGATAGTAAATGGCGATCAATAGATGCTTTCTTTTATTTATTATTCTGTTCGAACATACTTTTGAATTGGGATTTATTTGTGAAAATTTTCTATTACAGAAGAACTGGATTCTGCATTTTGAGGGCGCAAGGATTACAGATTTACAAATCGGGGATTTAATAAATATTAAAGAACTTTTCATGATATTAATTGCGGCCCAAATTTCTTTTAATGCTGTTCACTAATGCAAACGTTTATGTTTTATGCTTTAATTTATTATATTCTTGGCAAAATAATTAATTTTAGTATCTTATTATGCATTTAAAAATTCATTTTTTTAAAAAAACGTTTATTATTTTTGCATTTTGTTCTTCAGTAGATTTCATAATTATTACAAATATAATGACATTTTGAAAATTTTTACCTGTGCTCACAGCCATATGGTATGTGAGTAGGTGAGTGAGTGACAGACGGACAGGACAGAATTTTATTCTACTGCTGGCCATCGTATTTGAATGTTAAATCGGTACTTACGTATTAGATCGTCTATCTTTATTCCTAATATTTGAAGGCATTGCCAATGAGTACTAAACAGCCAATAATGCCAAAAAAACCTCACCATTATTTAAAAAATTGTTAAAACCTTAACTGCCTTCCTCCATTTTGTTGGTTTCGTTGGCGTCGATGGTTTATCGCCAAATTTGAATCCTTCGCCAATGAGTTACTAAACCATTGGTGCCAACGATCTAATACGTAAGTACCACTTAAAATATTATTTTAAAGCTGTTTACGTACTAAAAAATAATGTGGCTTAGATATTCATAGAATAATTTTTACTCCTTTGAGTTTATAAAAACTTCGAAATTTCCTATGGATTTACCCCTTTTTTAAAGTCATTAAAAGATGTCACAAGGAAAAAAAATGACTCAGTGCTTATTTTTGTAAATATATCACGATTATTACAGAATTTTATTTTTCATGTTCAGAGTTGTAATATATATTTTCTGGACATTCGGCAACAGGTTGTTTTTTTTATTTTTCTGATACTTTATAAGCCTTTTTAAGGTTCAATGTACATTCAAATATTTGGATACTGCGTTGTAGTTTATACAAGATGCTGTATTATAGTGATGTTTAATATATTTCCATTTTCTTCACCAACTCACTTTTCTCAATGGGTATTAAACCTGACAAATGCCGGCGGAAAGATTTTTTATTTTATTTTCATAGTTGAGAGCTAAAGAAGAGAGTTTCTGTTTAATATCTGTGAATTTAACGTGGTAAATAAAGTGATTACAATACGTCGAAAGTTTGAAGATCTATGAACCGGGCCGTAGCTATTACAATATCGCAAGGATGTTATGAGAGTGTTCTCCATTAGAAATATTCTTGTATTCAATGAATAGAATAAATACGATTGTTTATCCTTATGTTAGATCAGTGATAAGAATAGCTTTAATGGCCGATAATGTAACATAATCATGGGTTTGGAGTAATGACAGCAATCGAATTGAAATGAGTTATTAATAGATTTGATGAAACTGAAGTGTATAAAAAAATCCCAACTTTGAGATTATATATTGTTAGAAGCGGGAGAGCACAGCGGAATATAATATATGCATTATAACCATATCGATATAACGCATATAAGTTAGTTAAATAATTATAGCGCAATAGTCATTATTATGCGTTAAACCCATATCGTTATAACGCATATTAGTTATATAGTCATAATGCATATCGTTATAATGCAATAAACATGATTATGGGTCATAACTATATTGTTATAATGCATACGATAATTATATAGTTATCGTTATAACGCATATGTTATATAGTTATAACGATATCGTTATAACGCTTATGTTATATAGTAATAACGATATCGTTATAACGCATATGTTAGTTATATAGTTATAACGATATCGTTATAACGCATATGTTAGTTATATAGTTATAACGATATCGTTATAACACATATGTTAGTTATATAGTTATAACGCAATAGTCATGATTATGCGTTAAACATTGAAGGTGTAATTATTTAATTAAATTACGCAATAATTTAATTAAAAAATACTCATAAGTTCTTTATAATCATCTCTACAAATTTTTAATTAAATTGATCGGACAGCACACAATATAAATCATTGTCTAAGTATAAATAATATAAATCGAACGATATATTGAAAACGATCTAAGTTGAATTTTTAATGTTGTAGGTATATAATCGTGATTGAAATCTAAACATATGAGCTTAATAAAAGTTTACCAATTAATCAATTTTATGTCAAATACTTTAAAAATGAAAATCACAATGTAGCGCAAATATTGCTAAAATCATAAGAAATTCTTAAAAACCTTTGTCATATCAAAAAAAAAAAAAGAAGAACGCACATGCGAAAGATTAAGAACAAAAGATATAAAATAAGTCCACAAAATCAAATATTTATGCCAGCAAATCCTTCCTGGTTTTCCCGCGCATTATCTTGTTTGCTTCATTTTCGGTTCTAATTGACACTTAAAAAGCCGTCAAAAAGCTCAAATGGTTTTGTTTACATTCTGTCATTCTCGTTTTCCACCAATCACTTTCCCAGCCAGTTTTGTCAGGCGGAACTGCTCGATTATGATCAGCTTTTTACACGCACTGATACTTTTCAAATCGTTTAAAGCAATCTCTATTCCTCTAAACGAAAGTATTTCGCTTTTTTTTTCATTTCTTTCAGATGGTAGAGGGTTTCGTCTTTCAATTTGGAGTTGTCATTTGATTTTAAGAAAAGTGAAAGCTATGTCTGATACACATATTATCCGGCACTGGTGGCATTTCTGCTTTTTTAGGCGCATGCAAAATTATATCTTATACAAATTGGATAGATAAGAAAAATATTAATTTAGTTTTACTTCCATACATCCAATTCATTTGGTTAAAATCAAAGAATTGTCGAGATATTCACAGAGAATATTTACAATTCTTAGAGAAATAGGTAAATAGACAGATATAATACCAAAAAGCAATTTAACTCAAGAAAACTAGGAAATTTTCAAAATTTCTAATTCGATTTTTTTGAAGATTAAAATATTTTCTCTATTTTCGTATATCAGAAAATAAAAATTAACCCTGCTATCAACACAAGATATCTCTTCAAAGAAAAAATTTTCAATGGTAATCAATGTTATGGCGATAAATTTTTGGCCTATGATAATGGGTAATGACCTATGATTACGTATCGATTACCTATTACCTATTGATATTGGTGGTCGGTAAGGATTACTATATGATTACCTTATTACCTATTGATATTGGTAATAGGTAAGGATTACTATATGATTGACCTTATTACCTGTGATTATCTATCGATTTTTTTCTTTTTTCAAAAAAAAAAAAAACCCGATTACCATATTGCTATTTTCAGAATGGTGTGATAAGAATAATTAAGTAATTATATGGTTAGTTTTACAAGCTGCTCATGGATTACTTACTTCAATAGCCTCTGGTTTATGAAGAATGACCCAAGGCTTGCTGCCAATCCACAACCTCCATAGTTTTTCTTTGCCATGGAGAAGTGTAGCTCCACACAGAATTTGGAAGGTCACTAAAGGTTTAAAGAAGAACAATACTTGATTTGAGTTAAAATATATTTTGGATTTTTTAGAAAAATTAAAAAAAAATATTTTTTTATTTAATATTTTGGAAAGAGGTAGTTGAAAATCACTAAATATTTGCTTAATTTTTAATATTTTAATTATTTTTTTGACATTCACTAAATAAATTTGACATAATTCTACATTATTTGGCAATTTATCACTTTAAAATCACCGTAAGAAATTTATCGGAATTCTACAATATTTGGTGATTTTTCGCTGTCGTCCGGATAACGGAAATGTGCCAAAAATGTCAGTAATATTTTGAAGAGAATGCATATCAAATTTCATTAAAGTCCGACAAAAGCCTGGTGATTTGAATGGAAAAACAGAAGAATAAATAAATACCTATATTTATATAGATAGCGATATTTTATATATTATAATCATTCTGCTCATTTTTTTTCAGTCCTTATTTACCACGCTATTCCATAAGAAATTTGAATTGATTTCTTTCTACAATTATTTTTTTTGCTTAATTTCTCATATTTTCTAAATTGTTTCTTAATTTTATGCATTTAATTTATTGGTTTTGAAATTAGAAACAGAAAGTTATACTCAACCAAAATTTAACAAAAATTGTCTAACGCTTTCCAATATACCGAAACATAAAACTTATATATTTTATTAAAAAGAAAATAAAAATTCGGCAAGTTCTATGCAAATTGGCTCAAAAGTGTTAATAACCATATTAATGGCACTTTTATTAAAATTTAATACATACTTAATTTCTTAATTTTAATAATATTACTTTATGCTCTTTTCAAATATTATTATATACCAATTTAACAAGAAACACTTCAAATATTTCCCTTAAATGGTAAAGGCAATTGAAAAATGTTATAAATAATTTATCACAATGGTAAATGGTTTCACAATTTCGAATTTTTGACAATTACTGTAAATTAGTATAACAATTGAAAATAAAACAATTTGATCATTTAACTGAACACAAAATCTAATAAAATTATATTTCAAAATTTGATCTGTAAATTATCTTAAATGATTCATATCAATAATTATATAGGTATGAGAATTATGGTTAACTTGCTTTTAATATAATAATTTTTATTGTTATCATTATCTTTAAAGTGTACATATCAATTTAAAGGACATGATATATTTTTTATTTTATTTAATTATTTTCGGAATACAGCTACTTAATCTTTACATTTTTGAATTTTTGAAGAAAAATATAAAAAAAGACAAATAAAAATAATATATTAGTAAAATTCCAAAAATGTTCCAAAATTAGGATTTTTTTTTACTAACTCAAAATATATTTTTAAACTAATTTTTCCAGTTTAAAAGTTTATAAAATGATTTTTTTTTCAAAATTTTGTAGATATATCGTGAAATATATTATATAGCTTCATGGATAAAATATAAACCTTATTTTCAAACAGTATTTAAATACTACGTTCCTACAAACCAATAACATAAAAATGTGAATTTTATTTCACTTTAAGAAATATCAAATCAACTGTAAAATCTGTTTGGACAACAAACTGATTACACTTTAGCTCAAGTACTATAGAACATATTGTAATATTACTACACCAAATTTCAACTAAAAAAATGCCTTGCAAATGCAAAATTAATTTACAAGGGGTTTTTTTGTAAGAAGACTTCATAAAACTTTAAAATTAGGGAAAAGAAATGTAAATTTTTAATATGAAACAAAATTAAAATTTTAATTATGCCAACATAAGAAAAAAAACCTTTTTAACTTCTTAAAGAATGAATGCGGAAACAAATTTCAAATGTTTTTATAAAGATAACTGTTGAGAGATTTAGAAAATGTAATATTAAAAAAACACTTACATTAAAGTCATTGTTTCCTTCTAAGACAAAAAGATATGTTATTTTTAAACAATGAGTCCTCACACATATTTCTCTTGATTTGATTCCTAAGTACAACAGTTTATTAAAATACTATGAATATTAAGTACTACAGATTATAAAATTTAACTTGTGTAAATATGAAAAATTTGTGCTAAATTTCTAAAGAACGAATGCGGAAATAAATTTAAAGAGATTTTGCATAAATAACTGTTCACAGTGAATTTATTTGAAAAATTCGATATCTTCATCAAAAATAGACCTTTTAACTTTACTGCATTCCAAGATTGAAAGATGTATATTTAAAAAAATGAGTAAAAATTAGTATGAAAATAAAAGAAATGAGTACTCAAATATTTCTCTTGATTTGATACTTTAGTTCATTAAAATACTATAAATAATAAGTAGCATAGGTTATAAAATGTAAATTATGTAGTTACAAAAAATTGCACTAAATTTCTAAAGAATGAATACGGAAATAAATTTAAATTGATTATGCAAAAATAACTTTTCAGAGATTAAAATAAAAAAAGTCGACATTTTCATCAAAAATAGACCTTTTAACTTTACTGCATTCCAAGATTGAAAGATGTATATTTAAAAAAATGAGTAAAACTGAGTATGATTATAAAAAATGAGTACTCCAATATTTCTCTTTATTTGATTCCTTAGTTAATTAAAATACTATAAATAATAAGTTTTATAGGTAATAACGGTTAATAATGTAGTTACGAAAAATTGCACTGAATTTCTAAAGAATGAATACGGAAATAAATTTAAAGTGATTTTGCATAAATAACTTTTCAGAGATTAAGTTATTTTTTTTTTAAAAAAAAATCGATATTTTCATCAAAAATATACTTTTTAACTTGATTGCATTCAAAGACTGAAAGATATATATTAAAAAAATATGAGTGCTCACAAATGTTACTCTTGATTTGATTCTTGAGGACTATAGACTTTGCAATAGCCAAATACAAAAATAAGGTATTAGCATTGCAGCCCGGCAATTTCCACAGCATATTATTCTTCTTCCTTCTTTCTATCAGTGCTTTGACGGCCGGCCAAACCATGAAAATCAGGAAGAGCATGTAAATGAAATAAACACTAAAATATTTCCAATTCTGATCCAACATCAGCCTATTCCAGTTCGGCGTCTTGGCCACCAGCATTTCCGAAGCACTTCCGATCATGGCGAATATCGGGAACATAGAGCCAAAACAAATGGTGCAGTCACTACACCTTCGGCGGGTTTCCGGCAAATGAATTTATCCGTAGATAACCGAAAAGTTTTAATGACTAAGAGGGTCAATTGTAATGGGATGTGTGAATGTGGGTCAGTGAGATGGAGAATTTCACTTTCTCTTTCTACCTTTCTCTCAGCCCTCGGGTTATAGGTAAGGCAAGTTCAATGCTAGAGAAAGTGATACTAAGGTTTCTGCGCTTTGTTTGGTCACATTGTTCACGCTCATAAGCGGGCGATCTTCTGAGTGGGAACGATAAAGGGTTGACCTTCAAATGCCCTCTATCAATGTTTATAAATATTCTTTGTATGATATAATAAGTTTATGTACCTCGCAAAATGTTTATTTTTTAATAAAATCATTGCTTTTTTACAAATCTTAACGGACAGCCATTAATCTGAGATATTTTTATATTTTGTTGCGGTTTTGGTGAATTTTTTAGACATTGTTATCATGCCTAAAAAAAATATAACATGTTAGAATATGATTTTGTTTTTGTGATGAGGTTTTTAGCGTTAACAATAGTCCGTAGACAAAAAATAAAAATTTTATAATCTGCAAGAACATCTCAAAAAGTGAGCTTTTAATAACGTGATGCCATCGCCTTTACAAAAGCTCTGATTAAAATTAATTAATGACTACAGCAAACAAAACCCAGAAAAATGTCATTTTGAGCGTGTGATTATATGAAATGAAATAGATAGGAAATGTCATATTTTTTTTAAACAATCAATGCGAGACAAAAGTTTTTTTGGATCGTTTGCAATACTAAAGTGACTCATTCAATGAAACAATGAAAATGAATAAAAAATATAATTTAACTTGCACGAGCACGTGGTGGTTGGCCGTTCAAGAAATGATGTTCTGACAAGATACATTGAAATAGGCATAGCAGCTTTTATTTTAATCTTTTATTGTGTTTTTCCTTAGTTTATAACTTCTAAAGATATAACTGTTTTCATAACTTTTGATAAAAAATATCTTAATTATACACGTTTAGTCTGAATATAATATATTATTCAATATAATCGGCAATATCTCGTAACTTTTATTAGTGTTGTCTTTAAAATTAATGTAGTTTATCTTACAAAAGGATATATGTTATAATATTCAAATATATTTATCTACTTAGACAGCAGGAATGTTATTTTTTAATGGCAACAGAACATTTAAATATTATAAGTTCATAAAAATCTTTTGCAATTTCCTGATAAATAATTCTTTATTCCAATTGAGACTCTAAAATGTTATATTATTTTGGTTTTTATAATTTTATGAATTTTTTACTAAAATAATATAAATATTTTTCTCAATTTCATGACATAGTTTATTGTTTTGTAAAGGTTTTGATTGTGTGATAAATTATAAGATATCAAAAACTAATGGAAAACAATTTCCAAAACCTATAAAAGAAAAAAAAAAATAAAATGTTGAAAATAATCTTTGAGAGGAAATTAATGCATTTTCTTTTTCTTTACTTCTTGAAAAGACAGCAAAATGTATTTAACATTTATTAAACATTTTTTGATATTTAAAATAAATAGAACTTTTTAAAACATACCTTTAAAAGTTTATCTATAAACCCTTTGAAAGAAAAGAACGATTGCTTTAAAAGGAAGTAGATGGACTGGGTAAATCAAACCTTTTTTTGAAGGACTTTTCGAGGATATACTTATTTTCAATATCAAAATATTTCTCAGTATTGAAATCTGGATAATTTATATTTAATTAATTATAATTTTTGAAGAAATATACACATGGACTTAATTTTGAATTTCAAACTCTTTTCATATCTTGGTATTAAAGAACTAAGAACTAACAGCATTATAAATGTTAAAAAATGATTATAAATTCATCGTAATGTGAATAATTATTTAAAAATCGCCAAATCAAAGCAAAAAGTAGGTTTTTAAAGTATAACTGATGCTCTTTATTAATATTACCTTATTTGCTGTGAAATATTTGTATTAAGATAACAAACATTCAAACCTCTAAGAATTTAAATAAGAATCAATCAGCAGTTTTTATTCCAGTTCTTAATTTTTATTTTGTGGCTAGAAGATGTGAAAACTTATTTAAAAAAACACGATATTCACCTTTGTTCTTTTACCCAATTATTTGATTGGATATTATTTAAAATATTTCGTTACACATTTTGTGAAAATCCAATCATCTTAATTGTTTAAAGAATTAAAACTTGAAATCCATGAAAATTTTGACTCTTTAAAAAACTGAAATTTAATTTTTTTCAGTTGAAAATTTTTTTAAAAATCTTTTGCACAAAAAAAAATCTATGAAATGGAGCAATAATTTCAAAAATTTCTTATAAACATGTATATAGATTTAAAATTAACAAGAAAATTCTAATATATCTTAATTCACAAAATATCACTATTGAAAATTTCAGTAAATTTAAAATTTATTAAAACTCCTGATCTTTTAAGTACGTACCAAAAAGCAGTACCAGACTTTTTACACCATTAACTATGTCTAATTCACTAATCTAATTCTTTTACATAAAATAATGATAGTGAAAATTTTGAGTTTTTTATAATAATAGAATGCCCCTTAAATTTGAAACATAATAATATGATAAGGTCTCGTTTTATCTCCTTTGTCTTCCCTCATTTGCTTTCAATGCGTGATCCATTGTATGCTCTTCATAATAATTTTTACAGCGCGTGATTTGCAAAATCAATGTCACTAGGAAATCTTACTTTTATTATTATAAAAATATTTCTAAAAATTAATATTAAAAGAATGAAAACTTTGTCAATATTTAAAATTAAAAAGGCATAAGAATGGGAAATTTGATCAAATAAATAAAACTGCTTTGTATTTCTTAGCAAAATATGCATTGTAAAAAATTAATTTAAATTAAAATTGAAAGAATATTAAAAAGTAGAGGAAAACATCCATTCAAATAAATATGACATCAAAAAATGTAATTATTTAAATGTAATAGTTTTTAAAATCTTGTCACATATTTTAAATTGCACGTATTAAAGAATTTTAGATGCATTTTTAGTTAATAATTTAATTAAAATTAATTTAATTAATAAACAATTAAATTTAATTTCTGAATAACCATTTTCTTTGCGAATACCTACTATTTAAGAAGTAAGCATGTATCAAGCTCTAAGTTCAACGCAATGCATTTAGCTTAAAAATTTTTACATCACGTACTGTGTACAAGTATTGGGTCGTTCGAAAAGTAATTTCGTTTTTTCTCGACAAAGGATTTAATTGTATTTTTTTATTCCAACTTCACACTTAAGACGTATAATCATTGTATGTTTTGAGAGGTGATATAGCAATACTTGTTTGTGAAAACGTTCAATTGATTTTGCGCAGTAGTTTTTGGTAGATGCCCTTTTAAATAGGGAAAGCAATAAGCAGCAATTACGTCATATTTCACTTTTTTCCTGTAGGAAAGGTAAAAATGCTGTTCAAGCCAGAAAGAAATTAACCGATGTGTATGGAGAAGATGCGTTGACAATACGACAGTGTCAGAACTGGTTTACAAAATTTCGATCCGGCAATTTTGATGTCGAAGATGCACCACGTTCCGGATGGCCGGTTGAAGCTGATAAAGACACGATAAAGGTAATAGTTGATGCAAACCGGCGAACAACAACACGTGAGATCGGTGAGAGTTTAAATTTATTGAATTCAACTGTTTATGACCACCTGAAAGGCCTGGGTTTAACCTCGAAGCTCGATATTTGAGTTCTCCATGTCCTCACGGAGAGAAGTTTGTGTTGTCGCATTGAAGTCTGTGATTCACTCCTCAAATGTCACAAAAATAATCCACTCCACCATATTATCCAGATCTGGTTCCTTCAGATTATTATTTGTTCCGGTCAATGCAAAATTTTTTGGACGGTAAAACCTTAGTCTCAAATGAAGACGTCAAAAATCACCTTGGATTAGTTTTTTGCCAGCAAATACCAAAAATTTTATGAGCGTGGAATCATGCCTCTACCAGAAAGATGGCAAAAGGTTTTGGATCAGAATGGGCGATATATAATTTAATAAAATAATTATTCATTATATGAGGATCGTCTTTCATTTTCACCAAAAAAACGAAATGACTTTTCGAACAACCCAATAATTTACCAGCATAAAAACTTAGTTAAAAGTGTCGAATCAATCTTGATCAATAATTAAATTAAATTAGATCGGTCAGTTAAGTCATTACGTGATCCTCTATCCATTTTTAAGGAAATCATTTCCTCATTTATCACTTCCTTAATTTTCGTTCCGTTTGAGCAAACAGAAAAAAAAATTAAGGTTTTTTTAGACTAGATAGAAAATTTCAATAAAGATAATTTTTCTTGTACTTGTGTTTAGTTAAAAAAAATTAATTAATTCACGATCTGATAACCAGTTGCGTTACAGAATAAATGTCGAATGAAAATAAATCCTTTAGTAATCAGGAGGAATCCTTTATCAGTAATCCTTTAGTAATCAGGAGGATTCCTTTATCAGTAATCCTTTAGTAATCATTGGAGAAAAAAATGTTGACATATTTAGAATCAAAATATTTTCATAGCATTAATATGTAGACATCAGTAACAAGCAAGTATGAAATGCAACTAATCGATTAGAGTCATTATTTTATTAGTATCTGAATTCCTTAAAACATGTGGCAGAAATGTCATATTTCATTTTCCACACTTATTGTGTAATGAAGGTAATAATCTTTCCAATTTCGGTCAGCATATTTTATATTTTTGAAGTACCCTCACGTTGCAACATTTCAATATAGCTGCTTTTAAATAAGATTTTAGAAGATATAAGAATGCAGATCAAATAGCAGCACTTCATTATTAAAATACCTATTTAAAATATAAGTATACAGATCAAATCTCAATATTTCAATAAAATTGGATTTTAATTAAATATTTGAAGTTGTAAGATTAACGATAAATCCAACTGATTACTGATGAATTTTAATTAATTTTTGCTCAGAGGGGGCATTTAACCCTTCCATTACTGATCAGACCCAAACGATAACACATATTTTTTCCTGGATTGCCACTTTTCAAAAGAAAGGTGCAAGATGTAAATCGAGAATATCAATGTTAATATCAATGATAATTCATTTTAATATCAATGATATTTCATTTTTAATTATTCATCAATGATAATTCATTTTAAATCCTGCTCTCATCGTTTGAAACCGAAACTGACCCACCAGAATAGAATTTATTCTGCCGGTTGGGCCGGATCAGTATTCAAAGAGTTAAAAAACAAATTTAAGGACTCATTTAAAGCTGTTTAATACGCATGCTTATAATTGCATAAAACGTATATATGAAAAATTTCTTTCATTGATTTAAATGGATAAGAAAAGGATCCGCAATGAACACAATTTTGAAATTTAACCCTTCGATGGTGTGGATGCTTTCTTGAGATTATAAAAGTTCAAGGTAATTTTGTTTCTAAAGGGTTAAATCTATATTAAAAATGTTGCTATCATTTTCAAAAACGGAAATCCTTTTTTACACATTTGAGTGCATTCTTATAAAAACTGAATCAATAATATTTCGTATCAGTTATCTTATCTAGATAGGAGATTGGATAAATTCGCTAGTGTGTTAAAATGCCTTTATGGGTTAATTAAAAACTTGATTGAAAAAACCCCCCGAAATTTATAAAATTTTCAAAAAAAAGCCTTATCTATAAGATAATTCAGATTTATCTTTATTTATTCTTTTTTTCTAAGATTTGAAATAAGCTACAGAGAATTAACATTTGTTTTATAGATAAGATATATTTTATTTATAGATACATCATTAAAGATAATAATAATATTATTATTGTAAATAAGTTAATATTAATATATATCATTTCGAGATAAGATAATACATATTTTATTTATACATTTTGCAGATAACATTTGGAATTTTTTGGAAGTTTCAATATTTGACTCAAGGTGGTTAGATGCTTCTAGCCTTTTTGAATATAGATCAACTTAGTATGAATATATATATATATATATATATATATATATATAATTTTTTTTAAGATTTCCCATCAAGGTCGAAGCTTTTTTGGCTAGGAAAAATTAAATAATTATTGTAAAAGGCTAGTTTTCAGTTCCTTAATATCTTTATTGACAATATTAGTTCGAGTCTAGTACCTAATACAGTCTTTATCTTAAATATTCTACAGCACTATAATTAATAATCCGTCAGATTTCAACGATTTACTCATTATTTTAAGTTGAAGCCCCATATTTGTATTTATATTTGGATGTTATAAATGCTTTAACTTAATACCTATGTCATATAGGCACTCTCTTATGATATCTTATACTTCATCACACCAATAAAAAAAATGAATTGGCACTGTTTTAGATATCCTATAATTTACATATCATTAACAGAAAATTTTACACATTAGCGAATTTCCAATACACAGCTGCTTGGAGATGCAAGACTGAGAGGATCCTTAGGTGAATTGATATAAAAATGTTGTCTTCCTCTTATTAAATTATCATAAATTTTATGATTTACAAAACATTGGTATTATATTAACTTTTTCCGAATTGTAATCGGTTAAATGCGTGTCTATTTCATTCTGTTCTCTTAGTAATTACATCATTTATAAGCTTTGAACATGTCTAAAATCAGACATTTTTATAAGCATCGGGCATGTCAATATTATATCTACAAACATGATTTTCAAAAAATAACAAAGATAATAAATGAGTAAAAATAATATGTATAAAGTCATAATATGCTTAATTTACTATTACTCAAATAAAAGCTTCGTTTGAAAAGAATAATTATTTTTAATTTAATCAAAATATTTAGGAAAGTCAATCTAAATTAACCAATTTTTTAAGAGATTCAAATTTATATTTCGTTTTGTCTAGGACAGAAAAAGACTTAAATATTTCCCTCTTTGTACACAATTATAGTAATTGTATTTAATTTCTTAAGCGTCTGCCTACAGTCAATCAACTGTTATTATATGGTATCAGTTATTAAATTTCAACCAGCTCTAATTTTTTATTTGTTTTATTAATGAAGAAACTTAAGGTTTATTGTCATGTTAAATAAATTGTATGGTTGCAGGGTTTATGAGTCTAAACAGCAAAACAAATTTTCATAAAATAAGGCACGCTAAAATTGTTAAAAATAAATTTCAAAGTTTCAGGACTGATATGACAATATTTATCTATACCTTTGAAATTTTACATCTATGCAATAGTGAATTTTTTTTACCATTCAAATGACTTTTTTAAAGTTATTTCATGAACATATTTCTGATATATTCATCCAAGAAATCAGCTACAACAAAAGTTTCTCTAGATTCATTTATTGTTGAAACAACCGAAGTTATTCAATTATATAAATACATAGAATACATCCTGTGATAAATATGCAATTAATCCTGCATAAAATATATCCTGCAATAATTATGCAATTCATCCTTCATAAAATACATCCTGTAATAATTATGCAATTCATCCAGAATAAAATATGTACTGTAATAACTATGTAATAAATACATACTGCAATAATTATGTAATAAATACATTGTGTAATAATTATGTAATAAATACATCGTGTAATAATTATGTAATTAATCCTGCATAAAATACATCTTATAATATTTATGTGATAAATACATCCTGTAATAATGAATCCTGCATAAAATACATCCTGTAATTTGAAAGCAATATAAGGAAGCTTGACTATTCCTCGATCACTGAATAGCATTGTTGCCAGAGAAATCTGAACGGTCATTTTTTTGTGTCTCTGCATTTATCTAGTAGACTAATTAGTAGTGCGATAAAACAACCATTACATAAATGTTCTTATACAACTGGTCTACGATTTCAATAACAATTAGATAAAATCCACTTCCAATTATAAAGTTAACAGACTTCGTGTAGATTAAGTAGTAAAATTTTTGGTTAAAGTGTTTCCGATTTTGAATAATAGGATTCTTAAGTACAGTACTAACAAATATTATCATAGAAATCAGTAAATTAATGATATTCTAACTTAACATTATTTGGCAATTTTTTGTCGAACCTGAAAAGATAGAATTGTAAGATTACTATATTTTCTTTGATAAGGAGTAGATTGATAGATCGAAGAAATGTTCAAGCATAATTCAACTCTCAGAAAGTCAAAATTCGTAAATTTCAGGTGCTTTTCCGTTAGTCGGATGGCAGTGAAAAATCGCCAAAGAAATTTGGCGCAATTCTACATTATTTGGCAATTTTTTTGATTTAGAATCATTGTAAGAAATTTGGCGGAATTTTGCAATATTTGGCGATTTTTCACTGCCGCCTGGCTAACGGAAAAGTACCAAATTTCAAAATGAAAATTTCATAATAGCATCAGCCTTGGAAATTATGGTAAGACCATCGCAGTGCATCTTTGGACAATATTACAGCGAGGGCGTATTCTAAAATTGTTCACTTATCGCAATCTTGAAAGTAGTAACTGTTCTAAAATTATTAATATAGTAATAAAATATTCTACTAATTTCTTTGCCTAAGTTTATAGAGCGTCTAACAAAATCTTTGTCGTTTAATTCTCAAATCTTAACATTGATCAAAAGCAACGAGAGACTATTTAATTTCCAGAAAATAATTGATTATTTAATTTTCTTTGGAAATGAAAAATATTTGTCAATTCCAAAAGGATTCTTACGCTTCATTGCTCAAAATACGACTAAAACGATGTGAAAACAAGCGATTAACGATCAGGGACACGAATTGCTGAAGGTTTCAAATCTAAGAACTGAACTTGTAAAAAAAAAATTGAGAAATCTTGTAGTATCATTCTTAAATGTGTTAGGTAATTTGAGGATGTTGAAAAAAAATAGATTTAGATAATGAGTGAAGCAATTTTAAAAGCTTTTCAGTGTTTGTTATTTGCAATACATTTCGGTAATTGGTAGAATTTTCCGAATTTTTTCAAAGGTGAAAAGGGTTGAACAATTAGCAGTATATTTTTCTCAACCCAAAACCGAACCAGATCATGAAGTTTCTTACGAAATTCTGTTTGAAAAAAAAATGTAATTGCAATTGAGTTTTTTAATCACAATGATATGATCTATAAATGATTAAAATTACTTAGTTTATTTGCCGAAGGAGGATTAAATAATTGTGTAAATCGCCAAATTGCTATAATTATTTGAAAATTCATGCTTTATATTAATCCATACATAGTATAAAATAGAGTTTACTGAAAGCGTCTGTACATTTTATTCACAAAAACTCGATAAATAGTAAACGGATATTTGAAATATTTATACCATTTTGTAGAGCAATTGCTGGATAACGTTTTAGTACATTCAAGTAATATCAAAATTTAAAAAAGGCGTTTTATAATTGAGATTTCAGCTTTGATCTTATCCATGCATATGCGAAAACCTCGAACTGCACATGTAAAAATAGCAAGAGCTGTGGTATGCATACATTTCTATGTTTATGTTTGATTTAAAACAGCGATTCAAATCTCATTATGGCCAAAAGGAGGAAATACAGCCTTGGCGAGAACACATTAAATGCCAAAAAGCTTCGTTTATTGCGCGATAAGGAAAATGAAAAGGAAAGAAACGTTCGGTTAGAGAACATCAGAAAAATAATGTCCACATTTAGGAAAGGAGAATATTTTGATGAGCGAAATAATCATTTTTCTTTAAATCGCACTGCAACTGAATTTCGGACACAGAATGAATCTCCTGAGGAGAGAAATGATGACCTGTCTTTTTTTAATGTTTGATGTTGCGTAACATGCCCATGTTATATCGGGTGAAGGCTAGTTTTAAATTTAAAGCTAATTCTTCATGGATTCTATGGCAAGGAAACGCCAAGGGAGTACTGCTAGTTTAAGTAAATTATAACCTTATATAATATTCATTTAAATATATTCCAATTCTTCATGAAGTTGATTTTTTCGAAAGCGGAAATAAAATAGAGAACATAGGATTCATTAGTAAATGTTCTTAAACAATTTTGTGCGATCTGAAGAAGCAATAAATCCTAGCATTATTGAGCCACACTAATACAACTTCGGATTTTCGAAAAGAAAATTCTTTCACTTTGGAAAACGTAAGTTTTGATAGAGAGATATCCAGAAATGAAGTTTCGTCAAAGGATTGCTAAGTTCACAAGCGCGTCCACGTAGCTAACTCTTCAACAAAAGATAAAAATCCTTTTTAGATCATTGACTATCTTACCGATTGTATATTGAACGCTTAAAATGTTTCTATAAAATTTGATTAACCCACTGCATGCTAAATTTATTCTATCATCTTTTTTCTTTAATGTCACGAGCACTAAACAGAAATTAATGGATGTAGCTTATGGACAAATTTATGAAACTTTATTAAACAATATGTGATTACTGAATTGGTGGTAAAGTTGTGGTTACGACTCGAAAATATTCAAGATGAGTAAAAAGTTTGGTTACGATCCCTGATGGATGAAGAATTGCTTACAGAGGTCGAGGAAAAGTTTAAGAACATTTCAAGATTACTATTATGATACTGTCAATGCAATTTTCTCAAAATTTTTCACGTCATAACTGTGGAGAAAATATAGCTTCGTGCTTTTATAAATGAAACTTAGGGGCAAACTATATAATTACTTTGAGAAATAACTTATTCATTGTTCTATATTTTTTCAAGTAAATATCTAGCTGTTTTATGAGCTTACTTTTTTTTTTGCTTGCAGTACTGAAGGTTTAAGAGCAAGGACCAGGTGATTTTAATTATTTTTATGCCTTGTATGATCCAGAAAATGAAATTATATGCCAATTAATAGTAAATATTTTCACAATTTAATAGGATTTAAAAAATTGTAATGAAAAATTACTTACATGTTAGGAACAAACAATCTTCTGAAAAGCTTAGCCACTAACGATTTTTCAAAAAAAATATTGCTACTTACAATCTTTAATTGGAAGGGTTTAACTGGTTTTCAAAACTAGAACAAAACTCAAAATTTATTCCCTGTGGACCTTAACCGTAACTTAATAGATGGCGCTGCATGTACTTATTAGACGATTTTTCTGAACAAACATATGGTTTTAAACGCGGCGAAATTTACTTTAATTTGGCGAGGTAAAATTCAACTGATTGGTTTTGACAAGCTTCACACCTTTTGGAATCCTATGTATTTGGATTTTTTAATTATTCTGATTTGATTGGTTTATGCATTTTTCTTTCATTCTAATTAGATTCTAAAAACATTTTTGTAATTTTTTTTGCTTTGTGTGCTTTTGATACGGGTATATTTTGTTTTGTGTCTATGTTGTTTTGTTATGTTTGATTTAAACATTTTGTGTTTCAAATTATTTTAAAGTCTTTGTATTTCAGTGGTACTGGTTATCTATTAGACCTCTATTTCCTAAGTTTTTCCATTTCTCTTTAATTCTATTTACATTATAAAAAAATGTATAAATTATTTTGTTTTGTTTTGTGAGTTTTGGTTTTGTTTTGTTTAATGTAAACTTTTTCTGTAATATTTCTACTTTAAAGTTGTTCTTTTACTTTTATAATACAAATTAATTTCTAAAACCTTTTTCTTGGGATTTTTCGGGTCACGAGAGATCTATCTTTTGACAAATTGTCAGGCCTCTGACAGAAAAAGTTCCTGGTTTGAATCTCTACCTGAGGGTGATCCTAGAAAAAGTTTTAAGTCCAAATCTATTGAGTTTTTTTTTCTCCTTTCAATTTGGAATTTTACTTTAACCTTTTTGCCAATTGAGTTTTTTTCATTTGTGTTCTAGTTGTAGCAGCATTAGTGCTATCTAAATACATTGTTCTTTTTGATATTATGGTTCAGATAATTTGTTTAGGTCTTTTCCCTTTTGTTTTTCTTTGATTTTATTGTTCCAATAAACAGTAAGATAAAAATGCGTTCAGAAAGTTCTATAATTACTGAATGTAGTAGAACATTTTTAAAAATTCTTAAACCGACTTCCAGTTGAAATTGGAAAATTCCCATTATTCTGAAAAATATTAGTTGCTCTAAAATTTAGGTTGTGAATGGAGAATAGTATTATTTCTAAAATGATTGGTATATTTAAATTAAATCTTCTTTAAAATATAGCTTAATTTTTACATCATATGGAGAAGTGTTTTTATGAATTTTCCAGATTGTTCAAATGCATGTGAAATATAGATGCCAAATTTTGAAAACAGCTATATTTGATGATAATTACGTGTTGTTAGTAAAATTTTTGTCAATCCATCCAAATTTTTAATTTTTCACTACTGTCTAGCAGGGCGACCATGGACCTTTATAATGACTTTTTGCTATTTCCCCTTTGCAATTTGAAATTTTACAGGTATTAAGAGTAACACTATAGGAGATGACACACAAAACTTTAATTATATCAATCTATTTATGCGTTAGGGAGGTTAATATAATATTAGCGATAACCTTTATAAAAATTGTTCTTTACGTTCCAAATTTGTTCGAAAGCACTCCAACTTTTATTATTACTTTAACCCTTTTGAAACAAACGTTGGGGTTAATCTTGAAGTTTAAGTATGAAATATCAGAATTAACCAATCTAATAAAAAATTTACTGATTTTTTAAAAAAAGTTAATGAAGTTTTGAAATTAATATAATGCTTTAAACTTTTGTGTGTCATCTCCTATAGAGTTATTCTTAATTCTTGTAAAATTTTAAATTATCAAGGTAAAATCGCAATTTCACAAAAAATCACAACTATGACTGTTCTCTAATAGTTTATTTTTGTAGTTATTCTTCTTATACGAAATAAAACTGATTATCAATGGCGTACAATTAGTAATACAGGAATATGTTTATTTCAAAGTGTATGAAAAAATTTCGGAAACGCCATTCCCATTGGTTTATATCCGTTGTTACTGAATACACTAGATTGAAGCATGGCAAACCAGTTCATGTTATCTTCGCCAATAAATGATTGTTTAACTTCTTTAATAGTTTTGTATTTATTTGCAGCAGGAGGAAATGAGAAGTTCGTATACAGTAGAAAAAGAGTTTGAATAAAGAGTCAAGTAAAATTATTTTAAAGCTTTTTAAAAATGCTTGGTTTTATAATACAACAATAATTTCAGACTTAAATATTAGGTAACTAAATTCGACGTGAATTATACAAACAAACTATACACTCTTTTCGTTCTTCAATAATTTATATTTTAATCCATTACAGATTAATTTTTGATTTCAGTTTGAAAAATGCTTTAAATAGCTTAAATAAATATATTTCGATAAATACATATATGATAATTAAATAAATAAATTTTGGAAAAAATTTCGAAACCTGAATTATTTTTTCTTTTGTCTTTTTTCTATATGTTTTCGTAAAATATTCAGAAATTAACTATTGACTGACGATTTGAAGTGAATCAATAAATATCCAATTAAGGCTCTAATAATTAATATTAGAATATTTTATTCTATTTTTTGGCAATATAAGGCTATTTAGCAATAGAACTACGAAGATTTTCCATATACCTATTTTTGTTTGTTTAAGTAAACAAAATAGTAAATAAAACTATAAATTCATAAGATAATTTAATTTTAAAGAAAATAAAATATATTTCATTCAACTATTGTAATTACATAACAAATAGTTCCATCATAAGCAATTTCAGTTTGTTGATCTTCACTCTCATCGGAATAGGATGGCAATCTTATACTTTTTTCTTTTACGCACCTCGAATAGGTTCTCTTCTTCACTATCGCTGTCTAAGGATACATAGACTTTCCCTTTCTCAAACTGGACCTCTGAAATATTTGTGGATTTACAGTCAACTTCGGATATATCTTCTCATATATTTGCTATATCTCCAAGAAATTTTGTTCTTTTCGAACGTTTTGGCATTTTCAGGGTAAAAACTTCTAACTGAAAATTCTTAAAATTTTATTTCCCTTTCTAATAATGAAAAACATATTCAATCGCAAACCACTTACAATGTGTGCAAGAATAATGTGAGATTCTAAATTGAAATTTTATATAGGTTACGATTTCTGATATCTTATCAGTATAGAGGTTACAGACTGACTGTAGAAAGTGCCTTCATACTACAGATTTAATATTAATCAATATATTACATATACATAATATATAGAAAACTTTGAATTTTTGAATTCCTGGAATTTTCTATATAAACATTAAAAATTCCAGTAATACACAACATGTATTCATATTTTCATGACCGATCAAAATACCGGTTCGTATATTTAGGTCTAACACATAGTTATTTCTGAAAATTAGAAGCGCAAGAACAAAATAATTTATAATATTATTCTATGCACAGATTTAATAAAAATCGTGACATTATCGTGAAATATTAAATAAGACTTAAAGGGGCAATGGTATAAATAAATGATGCAACCGGTCATTTTGACCGGTTCGTAGTTCTAGTGTTAAATGATTAAAATTTCTCTTTCTAAATTTAAATATAATTTCACAATAATAAAGTAATATTTCTACTTAAATCTTCCAATCTAAGAAATCTTCCGTGGAATTATTTTCCAAGTGAAACATTTTGATTTACATAAAATCTAATTTAAGATTATTAATTCAAACTTTTTTGACTTCCATAAATAGAATTTTTAATATTTTTAATGCGAAATGGAGCAATCCAGGTGAATGAAGGGATATTCACTTCGTAAAATACACACGCCTTCCCTTAGCAAAATTTCAAATACTTAAAGAATGTTAAGCATTAATGAACACGAACTCATCAAACATTAAGCTCACTTCTGCTGCTTAATCAAGCATGAAAAGTAAGTATCTGCCTCATTTTTATCAAATTACGCTCTCCGTAACAGTTGGTATCTCGCTTATCGTCGTTGTTTACATGTTACCTGGATTCATATGAGTAGTTTTCTGTAAAGTAATTGTATAATTTCTCGTGAATGAGTATTTTGAATTTTTAAAATGTATTTTTTTGACGGATCTGGTTTGAAACGTTATATTTATTCGATTTATTGTAAATCAATCATCCGTGTGTAGAAATTAGTAGGGAAAAAATGAGAAAAAATTGAGTATTAACTTACTTTTACTATGTTTGAGAAATAGAAAAATATTTACTATGTTTGAGAAATAGAAAAATTGTAAAATAATTGATAATAATTGGAATCACTCACATGGAAATATTAGCAGATAATGACGATACCTATTTCTTTATCTACTTTTTGAAATAGTAATCCCTTATCTATTTTCGAGAAATAACTAAATCCGGATAACTTCAAATATTTTAACTGATATAAAAAATTCTATTCTTTATGCATAAAATTTTCTTTGTATAATCTTAAAAATGTTCTTTGTAAATAAAGTGCTCTTTCTATTTTCTTTGTATGTAAAAACTGAATTTAATCGTAAGTTTAATATAAGCATAGTTTACTAAGATCATATATAACAAGTGGTAACTACTACCGCGCATATCGTAAAAATGTTGCAAATTGTGCATTTAAGAGAAACCTATAAAAATGTTAATAAAAATTGTGTTAATTGTAGATTTAAATTTTAGAGCATTAAATAATTCTATTGTATGTTTTACATTTAAGAAAATTATTGATTTAAGTATTTACATTAAACCGTTTCAAAGTATAAGTCGAATTATTTAAAACACGAGTTTTCATAACAATAATAATTTTATACAAATAATTCTCTTATACATTCCCATGATTAATTTATATAATTTTTTCAAACTGCACTTTTTACATATTCGATTAATAATAAAATTCATACTTGAATTTATTTTAACACATACTTTTTAGGGAACTGAAAATGGTACTTACGTATTATACTGTCCAACTTTATCGCCAAATTTGAAGTCATCGCCAATGAATAGCTAAACCGCCAATTTTGGCAATCCGGCAATGGTGTTATCCGTTGGTCTTTATCACCAAATTTAAATCCGTCACCAAAAAGTTACTAAACCTTTGATGACTGTTGGCGAAGACGGTATAGTACTTAAGTACAGTGATACTTTCTGTAGACGACAAAATAAAATTATTCTTAACTAAGAAGTACTTAAAGTACTTTTAGTAAGTAAATTAAAACAAATTCATAAAAACGTATTTTTAAACTATTGCTTTTTAATTGAAAGGGGAGGGAAAAAGAAATATAATTACTAAAAATCTCATTTTTGTAACAAAGGAAAATGATAGAGAGAAAACCATTTGATTAACAAAGACCAATATAGCTATGAAAATGTCTGTCTGTTGTTGTCAATTAAAACAAAAATAAATGCAATTTCATGAGCTTAATTTACAGAGAAATTTTACATTTCAGCATAAAATATCAGAATAATGTTTCTGTTATCGCTAACTACCATTAGTTAAAATAGTAATTAATTGAATTTACTCAAATTTTTTTTAATTACATCATTTGTATTCAAAATTTTTTATAGTGAAATTTTCATTTAATTTGATGAAATCTATAATCATAATTAATTTCAAAACATTTCAATTCTAAATACCCATTTCTGTGTTTTATTTTCTAGAATTTCGTTGCATTTAAAGAAATTCATAATCGTAATTGATTTCAAAGCATTTCAATTCAAATTATACATATCTGTGTTTTTTTCAGGAATTTCGTTGCATTTGAAATAATCCATAATCGTAAATAATTTCAATGCATTTCAATTCGAATTACTCTTATCTGTATTTTATTTTATAGATTTTCATTACGTTTGAAGTAATCCACAATCATAATTAATTTCAAAGCATTTCAATTCAAAATGCCCATTTCTGTGTTTTAATTTATTAATTTATTTCTATTTATTATCCGCACATAACCAATTTTACTTGATTTTATATTTAATAATGTTAACCCATTAATAAATGTATACCTAACATACTTGAGTTACAGATGAAATAACATCTATTACTAGATATATGAAATTTTATAGATAATTATACAATATTATATACTTAAAGTAGTTCTGATGCTAAAGTTTTTGATAAAAGTTAGTTAGAAGGTGTTAAGTTATAGAAATAGAATAAATTACATTTATCTACATGTGATACATTTTTTAACACTAGGTTGACAGGACACGTTATTTTGACGCATTTCGAATTTTATAGGGGAAATTGCAAAACCCGTTTGCATTTTTATCTTTTCTCTTGTAAGGAATTTTATCCATTGATCGAGGTTAATATAAATTGAAGTCTATTGGCTTCAAAAGTGTTGAAATATTGAAATTCTCTTTGGTGCTATAGCTATCTCTACGGTTATGCGTCCATTTGACGCGATCGTAATTTAGACAAAATTTTGAGTAAACACGCAAACATCACGTCAATAATAAATAGGACCGATAATACTTCGATCCGATATCGTTATCTCAAATGAAACAAACAATAAACAACTGTTTCCAATAAGCACTAATAGAAAGAACAAATGCAGAATGTCAATTGATGTCGAAGGGATTTTGAAGGTTTCGGTTACTTCGTTCGAGTGTTAAAAATTAAAATACTAGAATATTTTTTGAATTATTAATATTGTTTTGAACCTCAATTTTATACTATTTTGACAAAAAGCCCTTCTTTGCCATCTGTATATGTCTAATAGTGGAAATAATTTTTTAGAAAACATAGTCAGTATTTGTGAGGAGTATTCGTTCAAGCGTCAAATTGACGCGTTTTCGTAGAGATAGGTATATAAGAAACGTCCGTAAACTAAGTGTTAAAAAATTAATTGCTGAAAACAAACTTATTTCAGAATAATGTATATGCATAGTGTTTCGTTTAAAATTTGAATAGGATAACAATGTTTCAAAAACTTTAGCAGAGAGATTTTGTCATTTTGTTTAATTTTTGATGTAAAATTTATTTGAAAAACATATTATAATGACGAGCAATCAAGGAAACGAGGTTTTATTTTCTTTAAATGGAATTCTAAATACAAAATTTATGTAAAAAAATCATTACGAAATGAAATTTTGAAACGAAACTAATTTATAATAATAAGATACAGAATAAGTAAGTAAATAAAAATCAAAAGTGTAGATTTTTTTAAAAAAATTTTGAAACGTGCTGACGGAAAAATTTGCATAACTGAAAAGCCAAATTAACTTACTTTGTGACTTTATTTACATAACTACTAGAAGTGGGAGAATTTGCTTCAATCAGCATTCTTTTGTAACTAGTGAAACGAAATTTTTAAAAAGGGAATGTTTGTTTTTTCTCTTTTCAAATAATGACGGAGGAAATAAGAGGGATATTCTCCAAACTGATATTAGAAATGATTCTTCGGATAAAAATTACTAAATATTAGAAAAACAGAAAATATTTCTCTTTCGATAATTTTTCTTTCAAGAATCCTTTGAATGAAATTTTAAGAAAATCAATATTTATTTAATTCATTTGTTTATATATATATATATAGTTACTTTTTTTAGCGTTCGGATTGAATGGACTTTATTTTAGGACAGCACAAACAAATTTATTTACAGCTATTTACAGGCATATACAGGATGACTTGAAAAAGTAAAACTTCAGAAAACACAATCCAGCAATAATTATTCACTTACAGCGTAAATGCAAGTCTTACGCACAATAAACACAGTTTGAAAAACAGCTATAGTATAGCACAGCAACAGTCAATCACAGCGAGCTCAATAACACAGCGTTAACAGCAAACGCAAACACAGCTCACTAATAACAAGTGAAAGTCGGCTAGTCCAGCAAACCGTTTCTCTTCCTCAAGAGAGATTATCTGCCAGAGAGAAAACGCGGCGCTGCCAGAATTGGTTACCAGAATATTCCTCCCGCCAAGTCAACTCGGCTGGCGCGGAGCGCCTTGTGACACGCCGCCAACGTTTTCACCTCCGGCAAGCGTTCCCCGGCTTGTAACATTGCCCCCTCCTCAAGGACTGCACGTCCCGGGCAGTACAGAACCCGAGCAGAAGACACTCAAAAGTAACAATACCTTACACACAAAATTACAGACATAATCATTGAAAAAGAATTAACACAAAGAACACTATTTACAAATATACAGGTCATATTTACATAAATGAGGAAACCATGGTTTCAACTAAGTATTAGACAAGATACCATAATAAGGGGCTAGCCGGTCGTAATGTACTACTCTTGGTTTTGAGTTCGGTGACTTCCTTATTCGAACCACGACGTCATTCAGTCTTTATAGGACTGTATAAGGGCCTTCCCAGGAAGACTGAAGCTTCGGAGAGAGTCCCTTTCGTCGAATCGGGTTCCAGAACCATACCTTGTCACCTTCCTTGAATTCATGTCTGGTGGCTTTAGTGTCGTACCTGGTCTTCATCTTCTCCGTCGCTATGTTGATCCGATCTCGGGCAAACCTGTGTACGTCTTCTAAACGGGCCTGGAGGTCTTGAACATAATACACAGGCGAAGAAGGCGTATCCAGTGGACACCCGATCAGAAGATCACAGGGCAGTCGGAGTTCCCGTCCAAAGAGCATCTTGGATGGTGTGAAGCCAGTCGTTTCGTGAACCGCGCTTCGATAAGCAAGCAGGAACAAAGGTAGTTTCTGATCCCAATCTTGTTGGTTTTTCGTAACGAAAAGAGAGAGGCTATTTAGAATAGTACGATTGAACCTCTCTACCATGCCGTCTGATTGGGGATGAAGAGGTGTTGTCTGAGTTTTGTCGATTCGGAGGAGTTTGCAGAGTCCTTGACATACAGCAGAAGTAAAATTCCTCCCTTGATCGGAGTGAAGCTGAGGAGGTGGTCCAAATCTGGAAATCCAGTTCTGAAGTAAGACTTCTGCTACAGTAGTCGCCTCTTGATCAGGAATTGGATAAGCCTCTGGCCACTTCGTGAAATAATCCATGACGACTACAATGTTTCTATTTCCATTGTCCGTCCGAGGAAGAGGTCCCAAGATGTCAAAGGCGATTCTTTCAAATGGTGCACCTAAATTATACCGCTGTAACTTACCACGATTGCTAATTTTAGGTCCTTTACGGGCGTTACAGTCATCACATGTTCTGCACCATTCTTGAACATCATCTTTCAAGTTGTTCCAATAGAAACGATCCCGGACTTTATGAGTTATCTTCATGACTCCGAAGTGACCACCTGCAGGACTGCTGTGTAGCTCCTTCAGTACTTGATTTATCCTTGATCGGGGAAGTACAAGTTGCCACTTAAATGACTTCCCATCTTCGGACTCCCATTTTCTATACAAGATACCATTTCTAATTTCGAGTGAATTCCAGAGAGCCCAATAACGCTTAATTCCAGCGCTGAGGCTTGAAATGTCTTGCCATTTAGGTCTTGAATTGTTTGATTGCAAAAACTCTATAATCTGTTTAATGTCAGGATCATTTCTTTGTTCCTTGCGAACTTCCTCATCACTCCAGGGATAAGATTGAGGCGGAATAGCTCTTGTGATTCGGAGCACAGTTGGTGTATCAATCCCAGTTTTCTTTTCCGCAGAGGAGCAGTAGTGAAAACCCTCGAAGCAGGTTTTCCTTGATATGGCATCTGCATTTTTTCCTCCACAGCCCAAATGGAAAAGAGTCACGACTTCTGATGTGGAGTGCAGGGAGTTATTCTTAAAGTCGATTACAAAATCATACTTCTTCAGAAAGTCCATACCAAGTATGAAATCAACTGTAATTTCCGCTACGTAGACGACATGGTCATAAGTAGCATTTCCAAATCTAATTTCAATATTCATTTTCCCTATAATTGGAATTCTGTCACCAGTGACCGTTTCGAGGGTGACGCAGGACGGTGTCCAGAGAATTTTCCTTCCGAGTTGTTCTGCAACATCTCTACGCATGATGGTCACGTTGGCTCCTGTGTCAACGATCATTCGGCAGGGAATTCCGTTGACGATGGCATCAACAAATACACCATTTTCATCACCGCCTCTTGAAGATATCTGTAAAACTCTCAAACGGTTTTCCTGGTTGCTTCTTGAAGAGTCTAACCCGTTTATCTAAGCGGACTGAACAGTTCCTTCGAACATGGCCCTCTTCCCCGCATTTCCAACATTTCGCTGTTCTCTGGCCATGTTTGTTGGGCCTTTCAACTCTTTTCCGGATAAACTGGAAAATTGTTTTCATCATTTCAAATAGATTTTGCAGCGAAGGATCCGATGCATCTTGAGCCGTAGCACCTCTAACTGAATGGCGATCCATCCTTGCAGCTTGTTGAGCGGCTTCAACTTTCATGGAATAAACCAAAGCTGCTTTTATATCCTTCAATTCAGCCATTCGCAGGGACATTTGTATCTCTGGATCCCTCACACCATCAATGAAATACTGCAGGGCCAGTGTTTCCCGTACCTCGGCTGGACAGTTGGAGAAGGCCAGATGGGAGAGTCTCTCTAAATCTGCTGCAAGCTCTTGTAGACTTTCATTCGATCGTTGTTGCCGAGTCTTTAATTGAAAACGGCTATAGTCCTTGAGGCATTTTTCTCCGAAGCGCAACTCCAGAACATTTGCAAGAGCATCAAAGTCCAGATATTGATCTTCGGGAACAGTTCTTAAAATATCAGCAGCTTCAGCCCGTAGTGATGCAGCCAGTTGACGAGCCTTCGTGACTGGATCCCAGCCATTGGCTTCTGCGACGATGGAGAAATGAGTCTTATAGACTTGCCAAGGTGTTTTTCCGTCGTAAGTGGACACTTTAATGCTTGCATTGGGAATAGCAGGACCATGTTGAGATATTTCGGGATCTCGAACATTCGGGATTGGTTTTCAGATTTTATCTGTGCACCTTCCATTCTCTTCAATTTTTTCTCAATTTCTTGTTCAAATGCGTTAAATCTTTCATCAAATTTATCTTAAACTCTACGGAGATGTTCATCATTCTCTTCACAACTTTGTTGAATATTGCGAATTTTCATATCGTTCTCTTGAACCCTTTCCGCCAAAGCATCCACTTTGGTGTTGATTGCTTCAACAATTATAGCTTGACCGTGTTCTATCTTCTCTTGCCCTTGTTCTTTCTTCTTCTCCATCTTCTCTTGCCCTTGTTCTTTCTTCTTCTCCATCTTCTCTTGCCCTTCTTTCATTTCTTTAATGAAAGCAAAAAGCTGTTCAAATTTTACTTTATCTGCTTCCTCCATCGCTTTAGTCTTCACCATTCAATCCCATTTCTGACACCAGTTGTTACTTTTTTTAGCGTAGCGGGTTCGGATTGAATGGACTTTATTTGAGGACAGCACAAACAAATTTATTTACAGCTATTTACAGGTATATACAGGATGACTTGAAAAAGTAAAACTTCAGAAAACACAATCCAGCAATATGTGTCTTACGCACAATAAACACAGTCTGCAAAACAGCTATAGTATAGCACAGCAACAGTCAATCACAGCGAGCTCAATAACACAGCGTTAACAGCAAATGCAAACACAGCTCACTAATAACAAGCGAAAGTCCGCTAGTCCAGTAAACCGCTTCTCTTCCTCAAGAGAGATTATCTGCCAAAAAGCGGCAGTCCGTCTCTTATATAGCCGGGCGAAAGTTCCGAGAGGCTTCGGCAATCACAGAGAGAAAACGCGGCGCTGCCAGAATTGACTCGGGGTTTCCAGAATATTCCTCTCGCCATGTCAACTCGGCTGGCGTGGAGCGCCTTGTGACGCGCCGCCAACGTTTTCACCTCCGGCGAGCGTTCTCTCTCTGTGATTGCCGAAGCCTCTCGG
>JAOUZG010005735.1:15487164-15560352 GCA_026289955.1 Argiope argentata
GATTTGTAATTGATTTAAAAAACTGTTTTTTATATGACTTGTTTAATTTAAAATGCAATCGTTTAGTATTTTTTGGAGAATTTATAACTTTTGAGCCGATGACTAACCACTGTCAAAATATAAATAAAATGTGTACAAAACCTTATAATTTTCACCATATGAGAGATCCAGAAATATATATATTTTTAAATAAATATAAGTGAACATCTTTTTAAAAAATATTTTTATGACAAATAATATTTTAGCTATGAGATAAATATGTCAAACTTTATTATGTGGATTTATTTGCTTCGAGGGCATTATCTTTTATTATTTTTCTTGGTATTGTTATGGATACTGTTACAAGCAATAAATTTTATAGTTCATTGTAACAATTTTAATTAAATGGTCTATTTATGGTGATAAGAAATGTGTCTTTGTAAAAATTGACTCCTCTATTAATCTTTTAAAATTTACGGTTTATTTCATTTATGTTTCACCTTATTAAGTCAATTAGTTTATTTTTACGGTTATTTATAATGATTTATCACGTTCAAATAACAAAAATGATAAAGGAATTGTAAATTGTCCTTGAAAGTAAATTAAAAAAATCTTAGTTGACTAAATAAAAGAGAAAAATTGTCTTGTAACATAAACTAAAGTTATTTTCAAATCATTAATTGGAAAGTGTCTACTGTGTTTGTTGGTCCTAAGAATATTTGATCACAAAATGTCTTGTTATCATTAACGCTGAATTATGGATGCTTAAATCCTTAAGATTCAAATGGAATATTGAAATTCATGCATGATTTGCTTTTCGAACAATTGATCCATTAATCTCAAATTAATTACTTAAAAAGTAAGCCTTGCAAATATCAAGTGAGACAATAAAAGACATGAAAAAGTGACGACCAATTCTTCCACAGATTTCTCCGTTGACAACCAGCAGAGCACGTGCGGATATCACAAAAAATCAAAGGTCTGCTTCAAAAACCCGTCCAAGAGTACAAGGTCGACGCGAAGACAGACCTACATTCATTACGTAACCTTGCGCAATGCGTTACTTCATGAAGCAGAACTTCTTCTCCGGCACAGTGACCTGAGAACAGTTGAGGCGAAAATCGCCGTTTAACCTTATTTTTTTGTTTTCTTGATTATTGTTTTGAAAACACTTTTTCTCGACGTAATATTTTTTTCAATGCCTCCAGGACATTATTTAGGTCATGAAATTCCATTTCGTTGGTGAATGGAATAACTGGTGGTGGGGTTTCGGTGGTGTGTAAAGTGGAAAATCAAAATGCCTTCAATGCTTCCACTGATCTGGAAGTTTCTTGGATGAATGCGTTTCGTTAAGGTTTTAGGATTACCGAGAAGATATCTCGCGTGACTTCCGCTTCGTTTTACACTTTTCATTGAATCTTCGGAACTGCGGAAAATACGCTAATTATTATCACATCAATTAGCAAAGCGATTTAGCATTAATGAATGTGGAGTTTACGAAAAAAAGATTAAAGGAGTTAGTTGTATTTGTTGGTCAAATTGTTGTTTGCATGATATAGAACTAGTATGATTTACGGAATATTAAAGCGTGAGAAAAAAAAACTCTTTCTCTCTTTAAATCTCCAATTAAAGAGTTTAAAAAAGACTAGAAATGAACAAGTAAAAGTAAAATGATAAAGAAAATATTTTACTTGATTTTGTTTAGGTTAGGAGGTTTTAATGTCTCCGAAATTTATGGGCAATCAATGTTTTTACCTACTTTTGATGATGATGTCGTGCCAGCTTTTTAGCACGGAAAGGGGAGTGCAGTAGCTTCTGAGGGTATGGACGTCTGGGCAAAAGTCTGACTTCTAGTTCATATGAGGATAAAACTCACACCCACACGCTTACACAGCCCCTTTTTACAGGGGGGCACATTCACACATCTCACAGACAGAACACAGAAGAATAACCGGGTCCGAATCGGAACTCACAGAAAACGAGGAAGATGCACTACCTCTGTGCCAGAAAGCCTGCTTTTGCCTGCTTTTAACCAGTATTGTATTATTATTTCGTACGTTTCTTTGAAAGAGGATGCGTTTTTAAAAGGTTGACCAACTTTTACCAGTATTGCTTTATTATTACGTATGTTTCTTTGACAGCAGATGCGTTTTTAAAAGGCTGGTGAAGAACTATGATATTATAATGTCATAGCCGTTATTTCATTTCAAAATAGGTCGGGCTCCAAAACTTTGTTTGCCAACTAGCAGAACTAAAAATGAATGTTTAAAAACATAAACATTATATATATTTATATACCTATATATAGAGAGAGGGACACGTCTCGTGAATGTTTCAAACCTGTTTAAACTGGTTAATGACTTAAATTAATTAAGACAAATAACGGCTTAAAAATAACGTTCTCACAAGGCAACTTGAAATTTGCGATTGTAAATTTCATTTTTTTTATTTGTGTATCATAATTACATGGTTAAATAATCAAAAGAAATAAAATTAATATTAACAATAAGATTATGAATTGGAAAAAATCTCAATAAATTAGAGAAATACCAGTAAGACAATATATATAAAATCAAAAATAAGGACGTACACTGAAGATAGTTATAGAATGGAAAATATATATTTACAATTTTAGATTTATGCATTAATTTCTAAAGGAAAGTCTTGACTCTCTCCAGCATGATATATCCAGTCTTTTTAGTTTTAGTTTAGTCTTTTTAGTTTGACTCTCTCCAGCATGATATATTAGTCAACTTTTAATTTTAAGTTCATTCACTGGAGCATCAAACATAACTGGGATAATCAAACATAAGGTAAATTTGTCAATTTTTCACAGCTGATCAATTGAAAATAACGACATCATTTTCATATAAAATGGCATGGCATCTATCAAATGCCTCTGTATGTACTATTGTAGAAGATCATCCAATTTTGTCTTCAATATTTTTTAGGATTCACTAAAGGTGTTCATTATCTTCGTTGTCAAATGGAAAGAATTCCAAATCTATCTGCCAATATATTTCACTCTGCTTTGTTTGGTGTCTCTAATTTCCTATTTTGTGTAATACAGATAGATAAAATTCGATTCCATCAAATTATTTGTTGTATTTTCAGTTTTTTTTCTCTTTCGTGCACAAAGAGAAAATATTTTAATCGCTTCAAATGTGAGCGTTTAAAAATGAGACGGATGAAATTCACTGTAGGATTTTTAAACTTCATTTATACATTTGTATCGAGGTTTGAATGAAATCTATTCAAGGGAAGCATGTCTTATCGGTTAAACATTTACAAGTTAATACGCAAACTGCGAAATTTAATTATTCAGATAATGTTTCGTATACATCATATAGCTTTTGATCAAATTTTATATAAATTTCAGTCAAAGATTTGACCAGCTGTCGGTCTGTTCTTACGATAGCTAACAAAAACAAACGCAAAGAGTTAAATAAATAAATTTTGGTAAAATGTATTGCTTCTAAAACTGTACTTTTGTTGCAAATTTAATTTTCAATCGGTTGTAAGAAGAAGGAAAAAAACATATTTGATTTTCAAGTACCTATGTACTAATAATTTGTCAAAAATTGCACGATGTATTTGATTAAAATGTAAGACTACTGACAACAATTAGATTTTTGTAACAATATAAATGAATTAAATTGTGTACTATGGATTCCTCTTGATGACTTTTTGTCATCTCGTAAGTAGTGTCATAATTCTATATTAATTAAGCTTGAGCTTTTTCTGAACAAAAAATTGAGTTAAACTATATTTAACATTATCATTGTTTTTTCGAATTTTATTATTTATGGAGATCTGTATAGAACAAAAAAAAAAAAATAAGAAAAAAAAAGAAATTCGAAATCTTTATGAGGGGATGTGAAAACACCTCAACCTAGATGCAATAATTTTTGTCAAATGACTGAAGTAGAATGGAACTTTGCTTTATCATATAGAAAAAGACATTCTTAGTGATCTATTAAGGTCACTTAATGAAATTAGGGACTTATTTCCAACTAGATAGAGTAGGACTAAGACCACTAGACTGAGAGGGTGCTATAAGCAGATCTATAAAATAAAATTATAAGAATACTTTCCCAATTATTGTTTTTACTAAACACAAATTATAAATAAAATAAAATATTAGGATATTAACACTTCATCAAGTGCTAATTTCCTGTTAGTGCCAGATTTTTATTTGCTCCAATACCTTCACCAAATTATTAAAATATTCATAAGAACGAAGATTTGCTTGTTTCTCTTTATGTGAAAACGCCGTTGCAGGGTATTCTATAGCCATACATTTTAAAGTAAAGTTAAAAGGTAAATTAAAATTTAAGGTAAAGTTAAAAAAATATAAATTTAAGAAAAATCATTAATGTTTCAAAATGTGCTGATAAACGAAACTAATTTGATTAACTTATTAAAAGAAATTTCGTAATATTCAATGTCTGGACCAGCAAAATAAATAAATCTGCCATTTTTGAGCTGCATTTATACAGTTGTTTTTTATACAAAGGTTTAAATTGATCTTTTGGTTTCTTGGCAAAAGTCCAAAGAACAGAGTTCCTTTATAATCCTCCTATTTGATAACATAGTTATTTTTGGGCGAATCTCAACTTTTTATGTTGTTCGAGTTTGTTTCATTCTGTTTCACCACGCTTTTTTGGATTAACATTGCTATTAACTATTTAATTTATGTCGCCAACAATCAGCTGTTTCAGAAATGGATTAATTTGTCGCATTTAAGAATCAAATAGTAGATCCTATGAATTTTCTTAAGCAGTTGAGAAGCCCATAAACAGAGCTTCTTAACGTGTTCAATTTATTAAAGATTTTTCTTTTCGAATGCATGTATATATTTTGAAATGTACCGAAATTTTACGTTGAGTTTTTGCAAGCTGAATCGATAAAGGCGTTGAAATGGCTTGCATCAACTAGACAGCCAGTTGAAAACTGATTTTTTACTGAAAAATCACCAAAACGAAAGCAGGAAATTCAGATTAGATTCCTTCCTTCTTTTAAGGCTTCAATCTCCTAAACGAATTTTAACATCTAGTATATTTATGGTGCTTTCTTGTCTTACCCCAGCCGTATTTGCCTTAATATCTAGCTTAAAAAGACTCCTTAAATAACGGTCACAAAAATATCTTTACTTCCTGATGATACAGCCATGCTTTGCATTGCTAATATTATAAAGTTGATGATGGAGAAGCTTTTCGACCATATTAAACTAATCGAGAAATGAATTATGCAGGATTAAATTACCATCAGTAATTGCCAATTATCTGTTCTTCTGTGAAAAAATCTCCCATCCCCACTATCAATTTTTCAGGAATAATATTCCATGGAATGATGAAATAGTCTACCTTGGCGTCATATTGGATAAACAATCAATAATTAAAATATATTCATAAAATCAAAAATAAGTTTAAAGATATAAAAGCTAAGATTTACTCAATACTCCACTAAAAATCTAAATTATTTCGAAGAAACAAATTACTGTTTTTATTAAAATCTTGATGTAAACCTTTACCTTCTATTCAACCTCCATTTCGACAATTGTTGCTAAACATCATATCAGTGTTCTCGAAAGATAACAAGAAACACAGAACATTCATAGAGATCTGTAAACGTTCTGCGAAAATGAATTTTGGAAAAAAGTATCCGAGTGTTTTTCTAAAAATCGGATAAAAGCGAAGACTTTGTAAAATAAAAAATAGAATCCTAAAGCCCTAAGCACCTGGCAGAAGTTAAAACGCCCAGTATTCTTTTCTGTAATTATTATAGCTTTATTAAGCCAAACCAATTTTACCAATTTTTGTTGAAATTTTTAATGAAAACATCCGTTTTACTTTCCTTTCTTTCTAACTTTTTTTCAAGATTCTAATTCATATTCCATCCACAATTAATAGATTTAAATCTCCTTAAGTACAACCACTTGCAGGTAAATTCATTACTACGTAACTATTTTTTTCATCAGTAATAGAATTTAAGAACTTCGTATTCCTATACTCCCTTTGGTGCGACAGGAGAGAGCATCACCCCCTTTTTCTCCAAGTATATTTAGCGCCAAATGTGGCAACCCCATGTTGTCGTTGGAGGATATCTTTCACCTGGAGATAAGACACAAGAGCGCAGGGAGTTGGCGATTTTGAAAAGTGCGCCAAGTAGGTGATGTTCTCTAAGAATCAACCCTCCCTTTTTCATCTCTGAAATCGGCAAAATTTTTCCTCTTTTCTAAAAAATGCAACCAAATATTCCTAAAATTCTCGTTTTATTTTTAAACTGGGATGAAAATAAAATTAAATATAATCGATTTATTTTTATTACTAGTTTAAATTAGAAATTCAGAGAGAAAGAAAACAATATATGCTAGACCTAATTTTTAATTATAAAAGGAATTAAACTAGGTTAAAATATGATATGCTTTTTATCTTTATGGGAAATAGTAGAAAGAAAGTTAATAAAATATCTCTGATGGGTAATAAAACATTCTCATTTACAATAACGATTATCTTTCTTTCTATTTGTAATATAAAATGAGAAATATTAGAAATTTTTATTATTTCACTTCATTTTTAAAACCCACTTGTAAAAACAGATTGAAATAAAATTACTTTCAATCTGCATTGAAACTAAAACGGAACATCAAATACAGCAAGCAGAAATTATTCAACGAATTATTTGTGAAAATTACAATTATTTTTATCGCTAGATTAATTTATTTGTACCTCAAAAAAAATTAAAATCAGCTGATTCCCAAAAATAATAAAATATATTTCAGTTATTTTTTTACTATAGTGATTTTAATTAAGAGAGAAAAAACGAATAAATTTAATGAACAACTAAATAATATTCATTTATCGATAAATAAATAATAATTTAAGAAGCCGAAGACACATAAAATAAAGTTTAATAATTATAAATTTTTTCAAACAAGAATTTAATGTACAGATTTATTTTACAAATTATTTTTATTTTACAAATGTATTAATTTTAAAAGTTTATCATTTCCAAAATCGCAAAATTGTAGCTATAAAAGTTTCATTTTTTGTAAAATCAATAAATTAATTACACTGCCAATCAATTATCTATGATTGAAATCTTTGATGTATTACAACTATTATTCTTAACAAAGATTATAAATGACATAAATCTGTAATTTGAGTTACATGTCGCATAAATTAATCTACATCTTGTGATAAATATATTTGTGAATAATTCCTACTTAATTCAACTAAATAAATCAATATTTTGAATATATAAACACTAGTAGGTGAACTGATTATGGAAAAAAATGTTTTGAAATGACAAGTGTAATTCTCATTTTTTATGCAATTTTTTATACGACTCAATAAAGCATATAATTGTATCACTGTCAAGGTATTTGAATATTAGATAATATCTTTTAAGCCGAAAGCTAATTTTTGATCTTTTGATTGGCTTTGGATCCAGAATTTTCCATCACTTTTATTTTATTTACTTCAAATCTTTTGCATTAACTGCTACGTTTATCATTCTTTAAATGATAAACGTTTTGCATTTAAAAAAAATGCTTATTTTTTTATGCCAAAATAGTACTTAATTGTGGCATTTTCACTAATGCATAAACATAGTTTTTTATAATTTTATAATTTATTACACAATTTCGAATAGAAAATGTATTTTTACTCTTTAAACACCTTTAATTAACCATTCTTTATAATATGTAATTGTCTTTTTGTAGCTCTATTAAAGATTTCAGTAAATAAGTGAAATCGGATGTGATAAGAAGCATTATTTAGCTGACCTATATTCAACTTTTCTTTCATATATGAATTATTTTTAACACAAATTTCTCAGTATTTTTAGAAAGAAACCACTTCTCTCAAAAAAGGATTCTACATTTCTGCTACAATAAAAGTTGTCATGAATTAATGACAAGCTTTTCAAAAAATATCGACTAAAGGAGAATTAAAATTTTAAAAATTATAGAGTTTTTGGAACAAATGATAATTTCAAGCTACATAGTACAATTTTTTTAAAGTAAGTTAAATAATTGAGTGATTGTAACTACAAGAAATGCAAAAGCTGTAATTAAAAAAAATTATTTAATTAAAATTTTAATGATTTTTTCTTTTCAAAAAATTTGGATGCTTAAGTGAGTTATTTATTTATTTTTAATTCACAGTTTTCTTTAGCGAATGAGTTTTAATTTTAAAGGATCAATAGTACACCGTCAACAGCTATAATTTATTCCTTGCTAACTAAACACTGTTTTTACTTATGAATGTTTTAATTAATCCGCTTTCTAACTTTGGCCCATCTTAACTATTTTATTTTACATGGTAGTGTATTTAAAAAATATCGTATTTTCAAAAAAATTGTAAAATATATGAATTACATTTAGAGTTTCAAAGTACATTTATTACTAGGGCTGTACATATTTTCGATTTATAGGTAAACATTTTTTTTCTTTCGAAAGATCATTTTTCTGATGTAAGATGTTGCTAAATATTGATTTTTGGTGAAGAATAGCTATAAAATATATCATGATCATGAATAATAGTTCACGATAAATCTCGTGCAATAAGTCGATAATCGCGATTAATTTGTGTTTTCTTTCTCGGTTAGGGTTTATTTTTGTCACTCTTCGTACTTATTGTCTCTCATATAAAATTTTTATTGATATTGTTACAAGCGGGTGAACTCTCCCCGAAGGTTAAAAACGTTGGCGGCGCTTCACAAGGTGCTCCGCGCCAGCCGAGTTGACTTGGCGGGAGGAATATTCTGGTAACCCCGAGACAATACTGGCTGCGCCGAGGTTTTTCTCCCTGATTGCGGAAGCCTCTCTGTGCTTTCGCCCGACTATATAAGAAGCGGGTTGCCTCTTCCTGGGGAGGATCTCTCAAAGTGGATCTCTCTTTGAGAAGAGAAGCGTTTCGCTTGCTTGTAGCTTTTCGCTTGTTATTAGTGAGCTGTGTTTGCGTTTGCTGTAAACGCTGTGTTATTGAGCTCGCTGTGATTGACTGTTGCTGTGCTATACTATAGCTGTTTTGCAAACCGTGTTTATTGTGCGTAAGACTTGCATTTACGCCGTAAGTGACTGATTGTTGCTGAATTGTGTTTTCTGAAGTTTTACTTTTCCAAGTCATCCTGTATATACCTGTGAATAGCTGTAAATAAATTTGTATGTGCTGTCCTCAAATAAAGTCCATTCAATCCGATCCCGCTACGCTAAAAACGTAACAATATTTCTATCAATACTGTCATATTCTGATTTATAAAAATACTTGTTTTTAAAATGTCATTTTAGAATAAACTTTTCTGTTTCCTAACTGAATGATACTATTATGGAAAAATAATTGCGGTTATCAGAAGGTTATTGATTGCCCTTTGTTTAATTGCTAAACAATAATCTTCAGAAATAAAAGCAAAAATGGTTATTTCAAATTAAATTCACAATTTTATTCGCAACTCGCATTTTCACACTCAAGTGAGCTCTCATAAAAAAAAGGAAATTCCGTTATATTTCCACTTTTTCATAGCTCCCCGAGATAAATCGCTATACAATAAATCGATATTCACAATTACCTGTTTACTTTTGTTGCTCTTCATTGTTATTGGCTTTCATACAAAATTTTGTTAATATTTCTATGAATACAGTCGTATTCTAACATATAAAAATACTTGTTTTAAACTCAATGCTATAAATTGTAACCTTCAGATATAGCTTTGGCATTGATGCACATTATTAGGGTTTTAACAAAATGATTTTCTGAATGTTTTCATTCAAAAAGAAATAAAGGTTTTTATTATATAAATAAAAGCTTCCTTTTATTTGGAGTTCTTCTGATCTGTTAATATATTAAGAGAAGCTACTTTTAACTTATAATAACTATAAAAAAATAATTGTAACCCGATATATCGATATGTGTTGGATGATGTATTGCTATTACCAAGCCATCGTCCAGCCTTACGTATTACACAAAATTATTACAAAATTTATTCATCACTTCATTAACTAGTTAATTTACCGAAAATTAATTTTTTTAATGTCTTGTTACGTTATTTTAACTTGTGTGTATTTATTATGTATTATTAATTTAAAACTATTGAATATTTGAAATAAATATGACTGCACATTTAAAATTACTATTTCTGATTTTTCTTCTTTTTTTTTGTACTCCATGTTATACAAATTCTAGAAATAAATGTGTTTAAATTTAGATTCGTCAGGTTTCGGTATAATATAAATTTTATGCCTAAACTATCTTGAATAAATAATATTAATCATATATAATTTTACTCTTAATTATTAAGTATCTAAATATTCTTAGTTTTTGTGAAATTCAATTTAACAAATTTATTTGGGCTTAATGTAAAGTTAAACAAAATGTATCACAATTTTGGAACTATTATATTAACAACTTTTAGTAACATTTAAATTTAGCCTTTATAAACAATATTTTTTGAGATTATTTTCCTTAAATATATTTAATTAAATGTTTTTAAATATTTTTCAAATCTCCGCTTAAAATTCATTAAAAAAAATCTCTTTTATTTCTGGTAGGCATGAGCATTTGTCTTTTCCTACGTTTCTCTAGGTCTAAACACTACAATTGTGAAAAAAAGGGAGTGAGATTTATAAGTCTTAATGTGTCTGTGCTTCAAATAGGCCAATGTTTTATTGGAAAAATCTGTCTAGAAATTTAAAAGTATAAACCACTTCCGAGGTCTCTTATCTGTTTTTAGATACGATGTTGATAGTATGTATCTCATTTTCCTAGTCTGATTATTCCAACAGAATTTTTGAAAACGCCTAAATAAGAAAATATTTTACCTAAACATGAGAAAATCGATATAATATCGGAAAATGGGATTAGGTACCTCATACTCATATTTTGAAACTTAGTATTAACTTAGTATTTGAAACTTAGTAAACAATTAATACTTTAATTAACGAGAATTAAGCTTATCTTAAGGTTTTTCTGTGATAACTTCAGAAAATTACAAAGCAGAAAAGAAAGGAATTTTTACACAGTTTAAAAATTAAAAATATCCATTTAATAAAATAAATTTAACAGCCCTTTTTCAGAGAATTTTGAAAATTTAATTTTGTTTTATTTCTTATAATACATTATATTTTTGATCTAAAATTCTATTGTTCCTTCAAATATTTAAAAACGGCATTTTTTTAAACTTTGAATCTAAGGAAGAAGGATTCTGTGTAGTTTGGAAGACAAATAAACAGTGAATTTGCGATAGAGCGAAAGTTAGAAAAAAGGTCAATCGAAAAAAGATGTATTTAATATTACAATGACCTCATGGGACTGATTTCTATTAAAAACGCTCATGTAGTCAATAACTACAACTTATGCAAGATTGTTAAACTAATTTGGTTTTAATTTTTTTGCAGTTAAAGTAGTTTTTTTCATGAAAATACATCTAAGTAATTTAGTTTATATTAAATATATTTAATGTACCGATGACCTTATTAGTATTTAACTATATCAAGTAGACAACAAAAATATTAAATGTGATTTTTTTCCCCATTTTCAGCTTCTTTTGAAAATTTAAATAAATAATTAGATGTTTAAGAGGGAAATGCTTTTCTACCCATTAGTTACTATTTATAACAGCTTATTAATTATTTAAATTGTCATTTTAAAATTCATGAATGTATGCTAAAATTTATAATTTTTCTATCAGTTATTTGGAGATATCAATCAATTGAACTTTCACGGTTTCTGATTTCTAAACAAAACTATATAAAAACTAATCTGCAAAGTCACGTTAGAACAGACACAGCTCAATAATTTTACACATATTTCATGTATTAAAACGAATTATTACGCTACGAAAATTTTACACATTTCCCGTTCAATACATTAAAAAAATAAATCTCATCTATGAATGCGTAATTCCTTTTTTACGTTACGTTAAAAACTGTAGTAAAGGTAGAGTAAAAAAAAATTAATGATCTTGCAATAATTGCTAAAATAGTGCAATTTAGTCCTCAAAATTGATTCCAAGGAGCTATTAAATGGATTTGAACAATTAACTGCTCATAAAAAAAATAGTTAAAACGAAAGTAAAACCTACTTCTCATTCCGAAAGTGTGTCAAATTCCCTTCAACCGTGCATGAAATCTCTTTTCCGTCACTTTTATGCTTTTTATTTGTTATTTTACACAAATCCGATCAACTGATCGTAAAACTTTCATCATTCCATGTAAGATCAATTGTTTCCAAACGAAAAAAATGCTGTTCTTAGATTAACATTTTGTATTGGGAAATTTTCAAATGAGTTGCTTAAATTTTATAGCACTGTAAGCATTTTTTAGTGTCTTTTTCTTTAAAAGTTTTTGCCCTTAATTCACTTGAGTAATTTTTGGAGTATGCACATTTGTGTGCTATTGTAATAGCATACAAAGCTGTTTCATTGAGAGGATTATTGGATAGAATATTCAAAAATGTTTAAATTATAAATGTTTGATTTATTATAAAGAAGAAAAATAAGATTTTTGTCAAAAAGATAAATTTCCACAAATTTAATATTTAGAATTTTTTTAGTATCAATTTTTTTGTGCCAAAGTACAATATATTTTTTTTTTCTAAAGAGAATATAATTACTTATAATTATATCTATTTACAAATTGCCTTACAACGCAACTATGAAAATCATCTCATAAAAATTTAATTTAACATTTTCTGCAGAAATCTCAATGAAATGATTGTCGGGGAACATAAATAAGCGTTAGAGAAACAGAAATATGATTCAAATTAATATAAACGAGGTGCGAAAAGAGAGAGCACCACCTCCTTTTCGCCAAGGATATTTTTCGCCAAAAATGGCAGCCCGATGTTGTCGTTAGGGGATATCTTCCTCCTGGATATAAGATGCAAGAGCGAGGGGAGTTGGTAATTTTGAAAAGTGCGCCAAGGGGGTGATGTTCTCTACGTATCAACCATAAGTGGTAATATTAGTAATCTATTTATGTCAAAACTAGGGCTGGGTGATGACTGAACTTCATAATCGATATAGCGTTGAACACATATCGATATTTTCGTTATATCGTGATAACATCATTTATTCAAATCTATTACAAGTTATAAATAGCATCTCGTAAAATGTTGACTGATTAGAGCGATTCCAAATAAAATAATATTTCAAATTATACAATAAAAATATTTGTTTTCTTTTGAATAAATATAGTTAGAAAATAAATGTGTTAAAACTCCTTTAAGAAAGTATGTCAATGTCAAAGCAATGTCTGCATGTTAAAGTTTATAACATTGCTTTTAAAACTAGTTATTTTATGTATACAAATATGACAGAATTTTAAAAAAATATTTATAAAAATTCTGTATGCAGGACAATAAGAATGAAGAGGAAAAAATTAAACCCTAATCGGTAACTAAAACGAAATCAGAAAATGGATTTTTATTGTATTGATTTATTGCGATTTATCATAAACCATCATCCATGGTCTCGATTTCAATAGATCGATTTTTTTTTAATATCGATTTTTTTCGATAAATGAACGCACTTCTAGTCAAAAGAATAATACACGTAAGAGAAATAAAAATTGTTTAGATTAAAAATACAGATTTCCAGAGATATTTTGAAATGCATGTGATTTTCATGAGGAACAAAATAGTTGCCAATTAGAGAATGGAAACTGTTCTATATAATAAATATAATACGAAATTAAATCTTGACATTAAATAAGTAAATATTACAATTTCTTTGTTTCAAACAGCGATAATGTAGTATTTGTTAGTTAGACAATTTATTTGTAAAATTTACTAACATAGCATTAACAATATAATTTATGAATAATATGAACAATAAAGATATTAAAATTTATTTATATTTAAGTTTTTCAAAAACGTTTGGTTAAGAAAATGTAGATGAAAAATCTTGGAACAGTAAAAATTATAAAACTTCATAATTTTCCTGGGATACAATCTTAATTATTGTGAAAATCGATCCATGATTGAATTACATTATATGACATTATATTGTAAATTCCATTTTTTGTAGTCGAAAACTTAAATATCAAAAAAGTGAAGTGATTTTTTTAAATCTTATATTCTGCGACTATTTGATTTAAAAAATAAATTTAAGATAAAAGCCTTTTCATAAATGGAAAACAGATGTCTTGATTGTCTCTGTATTCAATGTTTAAACTAAATTGAAAGGTATCAATCTTTTTAACAATCAGACTTAAAATTACAACTAAAATGGCGGATGTAAACTTTCCTTTTACAAATATAGTTTTCTTAAAACGAAAGAAAATGACATCTATCGATATTTGCGGCAAATACTGAGAACAGAAATAGAAATTTGAAATTTAAAAAAAAGTTGCATTTTAGATAAAGATGCATACTTTACAATACTTAAAATCACGATCGTATCAATTTATTTTGTATTGTTTATGATATTTTATATTTTTTTTATTTGAGCTTGGACATTAAATCATTTTTCTTCTTCATGTTTTTTTGTGAAGAGAGGACATACTTTGGAAATACAGAATTTTACTTTACTCTATACAAAAAAACCATTTATAAGATGAAAATATTTTATTTTAGAACGTTTCTTGGGATTTAGATAACTTGTCTAAGAATACCTTTTTTATTTAAAATTTCATAGTTACTAAAAGGTAGCCTCTATTAAAAATATAATATTTTGCGTTGAAAAAGGTTATAAAATATTTAAAGAATTTATCAGCATTCAGCTGAAAAGAAAGTTGGAAAAATCCCTGAATTGTTATATATTTTCATCTGTATCTTGAAACAATAAAACATTTTTCATTTATAAGAAATTAGACATAAATACTTTATTCTAACTTATAAGAAAATGAACTAATAAATGCATCATTCTTATGAGAACTGCATTCCAAAGAAATATTTCTACACAGTGCAATTTACAAAAACTTTTAAAACTGCCTTGTATACGCTAGATTTTATTCAGGAAATACGCTGAAATTGCTAAAAATCTAGGCTTTTTGGAAAATCGATGTCGTTGTTAAATGTTAAACTGCTGAGACTGCAATAACATGAAACTGTTTTGAAAAACATGCCGATTCAACATTTGTTCATGAATGGTATTGACTTGTAAGAAAATAAAATCTACATTTTAACTTAAAATTATTTTGATTTGATTCTTATTATTTTTAGGTTTTTATATTTATTGTTGAAGTCGCAATAAATTAAAAAAAATATTTAAGAATAAATTTAGTATAAAAAGAACATAAAATTTTATTGAAAAAAAAAACATGGAATTATAGAGAAAAATACAAAAATCGTTTGGGAAACAAGATTGTTATGGAATTAAAAAATATTCTTTTATCTTGTTCTGTATCTAGAATAATTAAAAATTTTAATATGCTAGAAATAATAGCAATGTTTCTATTTATCAAGAAGCATAATATCATTCTAATAAAATTTAAGATATTTTCGAATATTTAAAGACAATAAATTATAAATTCTTTCAGCAGAATAGGAAAAGGTGAAATTGAAAAATCTTGAGTAAGAAATAAAAATTGCTGAATAATTTTTGAAATTTATTTAAAAATCCTTAATTTTTTATTACTGAAGATATATAATTAAAAAAATTGATGTTTGGAGATAAATGTACGTCATTTGCAAATAATTTACTTCAAAATCATTTCAAAAATAAAGTCTATTCAGTAATTGAGACAAATTTGAAAAATTATGACATTAGAGAATATATACGATCTCTATGGTACTTTTGAGTAGAAAATATAAATTAAGTCAAAGACATTTATTTATAGAGATGTTCAGTTACATTATTTTCATAATTAAATAAATTGTAGTTTGATGGCCAAAACAATTTCTTAATTGATATGATAGTTTTTAGATATATAAAAAAACTGTAATGATAGCAGATTTGAGGGACCAAGATTGATACATCTTAGGAAGAAATCAGAAGCAATTGATATATTAATTTTTATATTCTGGGCAAAACTCCTGTAACCATGAAATGGGTAATTTTTTTGTACCCATTATAAGGTCATGTTTGATCTAAAATAACTAGATAATTGATTTATGCACTTTTTACGAATTTATATTTTTCAAATGTATTTTTTAATGGATTTTATAACTTAAATTTCGTTTAACAATGTTTTTTATTTCAAATCATTTTTAGTTTCATTTTCACAATCACTTTTTGTAATAAAATGATTAACCCTTTATCTACTGACGGTACTTATACCATTTAAATCTGGATTATATTTTCGTAATATGACAAGTTTCACCAATGTTATTTTAAAAAACACGGAGAATGTGACCCAAATAGCAAGAAGTTATTATAAGCTAAAAGTAGGAATGAAAAATATTTATTTAATAATTAAATTAAGATATTTCTGTTCATTAAATTTTTCTATTCATTAAATTTTTCTATTAATTAAAATTTTTCTAAGGATTCTCTGGGATTGTTCTATAAGGAAATCTAATTACTTGTGCAAAAATAATGTTGGTAAATTGATGGCAACAAATTTCAGTATATAAAGGGTAATAAAATTGTAATAAAATGATGTAATAAATTTTTGTTCAATTTTTAACAATTATTTAATATTATTTAACCACTTGAAATACGAATTTATTTAACTTTCTAATTAGATAACTCATCTTATTTTGGCAATTTATTGTTAATTTGATTTTTTTAAATAATATATGGAGCAATCGAGATACCAAATCTTTTCATATTGATTTTTTCGCATTTAAATACTTAATTTTGTCGCTTAGTTGCAAGATTGAAAATAATTCAGTAATTCGATGCGCGCGTCAGACACGTCATTGTATGCGAAGTGGTTAAAATTCCGCGAAATCTCAAGTAAAGCAATAGAGAGTAATTCAAAATGAATATAGAAACTACAAATGTCTGTAAATATATATTGGAAAAGTATTTAACCCTAATACTAATAAATGACGTAGACAGAGCTTCAAAATTTTGTATATATATGTCACAGATATTCCATGTAACTTCCCTTGGTTAAACGAACACTATTTATTCAGTAGTCCATTTCTCACCATCCATTCTGAAGCATAGCTACAGGCACTGACACAAGCGCATTAAAAAAAAAACATACTTTGTTTCCCATTGGAGTCCATACTCATGTATAGGCTCCTGAAATACTCCCCACGCCCCAAATAATAAAAAAACTCAAATTATGCATTTGTATTGTTAATGCGTGGATGACTGTAAACATCCTTCAGAATGTATGGTGAGAAATGAACTTCTAAATAGATAGCGTCCGTGTGACCAAGAGAAGTCACATGTAATATCTGTGACATACGTATACAAGATTTTGTAGCACCGCCTACATTATCTGATAATCTTATCGATAAATTATGTTGCTTTAAATAGTTATAGTCGTTTGTAATTGCTATTTTCATTCTAAATTACCCTGTATTTCAATGACAGACCTATTGTATTTTGTAATAAATAATATTTTAGGAGAAATGTATAATATTTTTAACAGAGAAATTATAAGGAGTAAAAGTTGGAGAATGTCTTTCAAAGTTGAGGGGAAAAAAAGCGAGAGGAAGAAGGCTTTCATGGTAGAAGTTTCATAGTTTTCCAATAGATGGCGACACGACTACAGCGATTTACGTTTTTTAGTTCATTTAATTGCTCTCACATAATTGAAATATATTATTGATAATATATTTTCATAAAAAAATTTTTAAAGACCATGAAAAAATGTTTTTTTTCTAATTTACAGATTCCTGAGATATTCTGAATATTTTATTTTGTGCGTGCGTGGCATTTTGAATGAGAGAGTACTGAATTTTAAGGTGCAAAAAACAGTAAACTCTGATTATGTTTTTTACGATAAGCGAAAAGGGAATATGAATTTGTTTTTAAAAATAAATAAAAAGCATAGAGTAGATATGAAATTTTGAATATTAATCTAACTGTGATCCAAAATATATTTCCTAATGGATTAATAAAGCTAATAGAAATATAAATATGCGAGTAAAACAAATATCTTTATTTATCGCACAGTGATATTTAAAAGATTTATTTTATTATTCTCTAGTCACAGCTAGCATGTTTGCTTATCATATATTAATGGTATTAATTTAATCGTCATCAAATATTAATTAATCAAAATTTTGATAGTCGAGATTTCAATTGGTTCAAAAAAATAAGGACATTAGGATGAAGAATATACGCAACATTAACTTTCAGGTAATTTATATTAGATGTTGTTTGAGCTAAATATAGATACATTTTAAGAATATCTGGTAAATATCTTACATCTAAAAAAATTATTAATTTATAATTTAATTTCATCTATTTGTAGGGTCAGCCTTATAAGCTACATAATATACTTCGAGCTGAAGGGTCCCTTTTGCTTAAACGGTATATCGCTCGGCTACTGGCCCAAAAGTCGCAGGTTCGTACCGCGACCTTCACTTGCTACATATTATTTAAATGTTAAACTCCTAATATACTTAATATAGTATTATCAAGCTTTTACAATTTTCAAGAAATCAAGGGCATAGTTATATAAACCAGGAGATAAACAGGAGATCTCGAGTGAAGACATATATTAACATGCTAATGGCCATGTGAATTAAGCGTTTTTCAAAGGTCATATATTCATTCCAATCGTATGAATCGCACATGTTTCATGTGTTCGTATGTGTAGTTAATCAGTAGTTTTCTATGGCCCAGCAAACCTAAAAATATTTTGTTTTGGGTGATTAATGTGGTAATTAGTATTTAAACTTATTAAGAGGGAAACAAAGTTACACATAATAAACAATATGGAAATAAATATTTAATATGGGAATGCTCTGAGAAAAAATAATATTATAATAATCTACTAAATATTTGATATTTAATAAAGATTATCTTTTTATAATTTGGCATTCAATTTGAAAACAATTTTTTATTATGAATTTTTAGTGGTCTTGAGATCCGTGTTTAGTTGTCTCTGAAATAATGATCGAATGTTGTTTTCTGACGAATTATAACGAATATTTCCGGGTTCTTCCAAAACACTAGTTTTTATATAAATATTTTATAAATTCCTGTGTACATGAAACAAGAGTTCAAACGCTTCTTGATATTTGTTTCTGTTCAGTTTTATTTCTTAGTTGAGAGTTTTTTACAATAAACTCAAATAAATTCAGAAGAAAGAATTTTTGTCTCATATATAAATTGAAAAAAAATGCTAGGAAGGAAAGGACTATAAAATACCAAATAAAAATATAAAATTGCTTAAAACTTAAGATTTCAGGTTTTCAGATAATATCATTTTGGTGACTTCAAGAAATCTGGTCTTTTAATCTATTATAGTGCATGTAGATATAGATGACAGATATATGCGGAATATGTCACTGATTACAGTATTTAGTTACATCACTTGAAATATTCGAAGCCATGTTCATCCCCTTACTTTGCTGTCACCTGGATTTAATCCATTGCGTTACGAAAAAGAACACATATAATGAAACTCAAATTCATTGTTTGGTTAGTAACAAAATAAGCATTATAAATTCCTAAATTACCTGCCTATAACGAGCTGGACTCCAGAGTAAATATATAAATGATTTATTGTATTGTATTTTCAGATATCAGTTTCCAGCATGGTAGTCAAAGAAATCTTCTTTGCATTGAAGGAAACATACATTTTTTATTAGAAAATATACAATATTGAATGCGATATAAAGATATTTTTCTTGGACAAATTTTCAATTATTAAATTTTTAAAGCTCTTAAATCTTAAGGTTCTTACAATTTTTTTATTGCATTCTGTAAGTTGGTTTCACATTTTAAAGTGTGATTTGGCTGTGCTGCTTAACTGAGTTATTCAAAAATTAAAATATTTATCGCAAAACGGTACTATTAAGATATTAATGGTATTCTTAATCTTCCAATAACGTTCGTGTTTATAAGTCAATAAATTCTCAGGAAAGTATAAAATATTATCAAATCCCAATGTATATCCATTAATCAAGCAACATATGAGCTTTTATGGACACAAATTCATCCTATATTCTTAACGATTAATTTTAATATCATAGACAGTAAGTGTTATGCCTTTAGAGCTTTTTTATTCCTTATTTTTAATCATCTGTATAATGTCATCTGTATAATTTTTAATCATCTTATGTTATAACTTTTCCAATTTTTTTTTCAAAAAAAAATTATTTGACAAAAGAACATATATTATTTGAATATTGAATAGCTTGAAAATGCTCTGAACCTTTTATAAAGGTAATACTTATATTTTATCGAATGTATAAAAAAAATTTAAAAGCTGATGCAGCGGTTTTCTTAATTATTTTGTTGATGATGTGTTAAAATTGCAAAGGTTTTTTTTATTCTTAATTGTATTGTTGTGACATTATGTATTGTCTATAAAAATGTGAATAATCACATTTTAGATTACAAAAATAATGTAGTAAATAACTATAAAGTACAAAAGAGGCATTCTTTCACTATTCATAAAATAATTTATTTTAAATAATGTCTTTCATTTATCTTGGATGAAAGACCTAATTAAAAATAATTTCGAAATTAATTTTTTTAAAGTTCAATACCAGGATAAAGCTCTAATAAACTGTAGAAAATATTCATTTCTATTTCTGAATTTTAAATAGTATTAGCACAAGAAAAAAAATGAAAGAATAAGATTTCGATTTTGTTGTTGTTGTTGTCATGAAATTAAAAAAAAAAAACTCCCTCTGTTTTGAAATTTTAAAACAGTGTCAAAATGTAAAAATGCATCTTCATTCATCCAGAAACCCTACAAATAAAAGTGAAATATTAAAATTTTGTAAACAGCGAAGCCTGAAAAGTTTGGTTATAAAGTAAGGGAGGACTATTAGAATTTTGTATGAAAAGTTTAATACAGAAAATATGGATAGTTTTTTCAATATAGTTTAAATTAAATTATGTATCTGATACAATTTTCAGTATTTTATAAAGGAAATTTCTAGAAATATATATTGTTACGTTTTTAGCGTAGCGGGCTTGGATTTAATGGACTTTACTTGAGGACAGCACATACAAATTTATTTACAGCTATTTACAGGATGACTTGACAAAGTGAAACTTTAAATAAAAGCAATACAGCAAACAACAGTCACTAACAGCGTAAATACAAGCCTTACGCATAATAAACGCAGACTGCAAAACAAATGTCGTATAGCACAATCAACAGTAAATCACGGCGAGCTCAATAACACAACGTTAACAGCAAACTTAAACAAATCTCACTAATAACAAGCGAGAAAAGTTATGCGCTCGACCAACGAGTTGCTACTCTTTCGAGAGGAACTACTCAAATTGCGACAACCCGTCCCTTATATAGCCGAGTGACCATGCGAAGGTTCGGAAATCACCGTGAGCGATCCGGCGGCTGCGAGACTATTCCTTTCGCTAAACCAACCCAGCTGGCGCCAAGCTCATTGTCAACCGTCGCTAATCCCTTTCTCCTTCCTCGCACTTTCGCGGCGTTCGCCTGCTTTTAACAATATATTATGGTTAAATCTTTTATTATTCAGATATTAATAATTGAAGTTTGCATTAATAATAATTGGTAAGTATGATAAAACTGTTAATCACTTTTGACGATTATAATTTATAATAGCCAATTAATCACCTAAAATGTAACATTTAAATTCCACGACAAAAACAATAACTCAAAGTAATATTCATTTGAAAATTGATAATATCGCGAAATTATCACTTATACATTTTCAGGGTGAAATGTAAAACAATGATAATTCATTTTAAAAATATTTTTTTACCCATAGAAGTTAATTATTTACTGGAAGATTCCAAACTCCTGACTAGATTTGTCTGATAATGCTGATAGTATTGTTACAAGTGGGCGAACGCCGTTAAAGCACGTCGAAGGAGTAGGCGTTGGCGACGGCTGACAAATTTCACTCCAGACGAATTGATTTGGCGAAATGAATAGTCTGGTAGTCGCTGGATTGTTCATGAAGCACCGCGTAATTTTGGGCGCTCGCTCGTTCAGCTATATAAGGGATGGGTTGCCGCAGTTTCGGCAGTTCCTCTCGGAAGAGAAGCGATTCGTTGTAGCCAGCGGATTACTTCTCTCGCTTGTTATTAGTGAGCTGTGTTTACGTTTGTTGTTAACATTGTGTTATCAAGCTCGCTAAGATTTACTGTTTGCTGTGCTATACGATATATGTTTTGCAGTATGTGTATATTGTGCGTAAGGCTTGTATTTACGCTGTTAGTGACTACTGGGTAGTTAATTTTATCTGAAGTTTTCCTTTATCAAGTGCTCCTGTAAATAGCTGCAATTAAATTTGTTTGTGCTTCCTCAAGTAAAATCCATTCAATCCAAACCCGCTACGCTAAAAACGTAACAGTATCAATTATAATTATCTCTATTCATACATAATGGAAAATTCCCTTCAGCCAATTTCATTGAATTGTATCGATTGTTGATAATAACATGAAATTTCACGAACGAATGAATGCCAACACTTCTTATTGGTTTTCGTTTTTAACTTGGTAATGCAGTGTATTATTCGTATTAAATGTTAAAAAAAAACAGTAATAGTCATTATCTTTTGATTTTTACCCCTTTCTTTTGCATTACTCGAAAGGCAAATAACAAAATGATTGCTTGTTAGACGATGCTATTTATATCGCAACCATTTATCAATTACCACGTATTCCTGCAAACAGAAATCTATCTGAGATAAAGAGCTGTTAAAAATATGAAAAAAAAAACTTTAAAAAATATGTCATTATAATTATTGAAATATTCAGTTATGCTCATATTTAAATTATTTTTAAAAGTAAACCATATTCAATAACTAAGGTATATAGATCTTGAATACTATAAATTGCAAGAAGGGATATTCTTCAACTTTTATTCATTAAAATATATGAATATTACTTTGAAGATTTCGCATCATAGATTCCAGGATATTGGGCTATAATTCGATAAACAAACCACAAACTTAAAATCTACTAGCGTATTTTATTTTTATTACAAGCAGCATATGAAATCGTGTGCATTCGAAATTCATATTTTTTTTTCAAAACTAAAAACTAAAATTGATAATAGTATAAAGAAATCATTAATGAGATTTACTATCGGTAAAAGTGATTTTCTAAAAAATTTGGTCGCATTACTTTAAATTTGTAAATGGCGGTTTTTACTGTCTATAGCCTCTCAAGTATTCAGTGTAGGATTATCAATTGTGCTTAAGATACAGTTTTTTTTTTCAATAAATTCCTTTGCATTTTATTTCATATATTTTTATTTACTATAGATGTCACATGTCCAATCTAATTTCGACAATCTTTCTCTTTTTTTTTTTTTTTGAAGAACTTGAATGAGTACTCGGCCCATTGCCTACTTCGTAAGGTTTATCCATTTTTTTACGAAGACTTTCATTATATTATGATAGGCCCCACATAGTGTCGGAAGATGTTAAGCCGCTTCATTCCCATTAAATATTACACACCAGGATAACCTGGTTGGTAGGGTGTTGGATTCGCATCCCTTGGGCTGCGAGTTCGAACCCAACCAAAGACGATACGTGTGTGTGGTGGCAGACGAACGTTAAATCTGTTGTGGTCACAAATTCTTCCATGTCGGGAGTAATACCACTGGGGGTACTGTTTCAGATATGATTGTTCTCTGTTCCAGATCTAAATTACGTTCAAGTGGATGAATGAATGAAATGCATGAATGAAGTCCACCTCGTAAAAAATCTTGTGACGTGTGTGTGGCTAAGTAATACTTTTGGCCCTAGTTGATGCTACTGAAAAACGAGAGACGCTTATTCGGCTTAAATCACTAACAAGTCTGTCAATGGGCTTGAAAAGTGCCATAAGGAAAAAAATAACGTTAAGTTATAATCAGCCATTTTTGAATTATTGGACGGACGAATTCTACGAGAGCGGGTATATTCTAAGAAAAAATATCCTGCTATAACAAGTGTCTTTAAGTTACATTAAGCAATGCATAACTTTTTTTGTTCACAGAATATATATCTTTCACTTAAGGATGATCCATTTTTCAGTTATTAAATTTATTGCAACAATATTTGGTATTTAGTCATGAAAAATATATATAAATACAAAATTGTGTAGTTCTATGTAAAAAAATAATCAATATTTTTTATATCATAAGCTTCTGGAAAAATATATAGATGCTACAATTTGAGTTAAATTATCTGAGCTAAAATCAAAGTATATTATCGATATGTGTGAATATTTCAAAAAGTATACGCATTTTTGAAACTCCCTGCTAATCGTATAACGTATTATGTTACATACGCTGTATAAGTTGTAACATAAAATCAATATATATTGTATGAATGTAAGTTTATATATCCTATAAAAAATTGCGTAAATTATGTAAAAACTATGTAAATAAATTTTATATTTTAGTATTTTTTTATTTTATAAATTTTATATTTAATATTTTAGTTGTTATAAATTATTTTCACCACCGTTGCTATATTCAAATATAAAAAATACATCAGTAAATAAATTTTAAAAATCGTCGTCTGGAAACATGGAAATTTGAATAAAAAAATTTTTTTACTATTTTTTATTAATGTTTATCTTAAACAATTCAATTAACTTTTAATAACGATACAATTTCATTTTGAAAATGCCATAATTAATCTTTTTAAAATATAATTTTTAAAAAGGTTTCTTTCTAAACAACAACAACAAAAAATGTAGCAAAATCCGATACCTTATCAGTTCAGATCGGATTATAAGATCAACACTCAGGAGAGATTTTGTATTTTTATAAGACTGACTAGGTTAATAAAGTACTTAAAAAGAAAAGTGTTTTCGAATTAAATGAAAAGTTTTGGTGACAGTTAAACAAAAAATAAAATCGCTACGTGTGTCCTCATTGATACCTTAAAGATATTTTATTTACTTTTCTTCTGTCAAAATACGCTTTGAAAAGAAAAATATTCCTGTCACTCAGGTTTCTCGCTTGAAGTGTTTGACGAAGTATTTTCACCCTTCGCCAAGTTTTACGTTTGGTTGGAAGATCCGTTTTTTTTTTTTCCAGATCTGCCCTTCAGTTTGATTTTCTTTTACTTTTACTTTTTCCCCACGTTTCCTTGTCTCACTGTTTCTTTTTATCAACAGGTTGATAAGAATTCTTTGATGCATTACATGGATCGTGATATTGTTCCAACTGTCAGTTTGATTGTTTCATTTTGTCTGTATGATACTCATGGGTTCGTTATTTATTTTATGAGGAAAAGATTCTAGCAGGCTTGCTGTGCTGATATAACATTATTTAACAAACTTATTATAACTTGAATTTCTTTTTTGCTGTAATGCGTTGGGTAAATACAAAACATTCCTCTTAAGATAATATAATAACCGCAGTCTATATGAAAACGTACGGTATTTTAGATTAATTTATGGCCAAGGGAGATATACTTGATTTTTATATTCATCAATGTATAATAATAATATAATTTGGAATAATAGTTAATACATTATTGAACTAATCCAAGGTGTTCATTGTTATTTTCGAATCGAATATGCTAAATTATTCAGAAATGGCCTACTTAATATATATATTTATATACTATGCCAAGGGAAATATACTTGATTTTATATTCATCAATGTATAATAATATAATTTTAGAATAATAGTTAATACATTATTGAACTAATCCAAGGTCTTCATTGTTATTTTCAAATTGAACATGTTGAATAATTCAGAAATGGCCTACTTATACTACTACTTTACTACTACTTTTACTACTTATATAAATATACTATGCCAAGGGAAATATACTTGATTTTATATTCATCAATGTATAATAATTATAATGTAATTTTAGAATAATAGTTAATACATTATTGAACTAATCCAAGATCTTCAACGTTATTTTAGAATTTAGCATTTTAAATTATTCGGAAACGGCCTACTTAATATCTGGAGATACAAAATTTTGAAATTTGTCCATCAGTATTTTTTCCATCACTATAAATAACTCTTTCTCTCTTTATTTTTTTACTTATTTTGTTAGTCTTTTACTTTTTTAGATTTTATTCTAAATTTTAAGACTTTCTTTAATTTCATTCTGTTTACAGCCGATTTGTTAAAATTGTGTCTGGTTTTGGGTGTTCGAATTTTAAAATCAATTTTTTCCCAAAATTTTCACTTTGCTTTATATAAAATAGTATTTATATTATTAAGGAAAGCCCGATAAATGAATGTACATTGTGAGGAAATACAATAAACTCGAATAGGACGCTTTATTTCACTAGAAAACATTTAACACAGGTAGCAAACCTAAAGAAGTTGATTACTTAAAGGCAAGATTAGAAGTTCTCATAAACACATTTATATAGCGATTTGCTCATAAATAACAGTTTAGCAATAGAGCTTATTTGCAGGTAGATCTATTATCTAATCTCAAAGGCAGAATTAAGGTGGTTTTCTTTAGCTCTTTTATGTTTTTATAGCATCCTTAACAAAATATAGAAGATTTAGAGGTTCTGGTAGCGTCGTCGTCTGATATTGCTACAATTCTTGCTTTTTTTAATATAGAATATTCGTTCTTATCATCTATTCATCCTCAAGTTACATAGGGAAGGTCTCCGATCACACATAGATTCAGGACGCATTAAGCCTTTCAAGACCAAAGGGGCAATTAAGAGCATTTAAACCAATGCGAATTTTATCAAATCGATCTCAAAAGGGTAAATATCTGTAAGAGTCTACAAAGTAACTTGGCAGGGAAGTAATATTAGGGATTCCCAAGAATTCTTCTTCTTATTTTTGTCCTTGGGTTTAAATAAAGAAAAGTGTTGATAACATAATTTATATAATAGTTTGTAATAATTTGTTCTTTAAAGAAAATGAAGTTATCATTATTATTCTTTTTTTTCACTTTTAATATATTTTGCCACACATGGAAGTAAACTATTAGTAAACGCTGCAAGAATTTACTTTTTTTAAAATAATATTTTTATCAATCTCAAGTTCCTTCGTAATAAAAATTATTACTTTTTTTAATTCTTTTATTTAAAAATGATATTAATTTTCTTATAGGACACTATTCTTTGTAATTTTTGGAAAATGAAAATATTCTGAGACTCAGGAAAAAATGATTATTGTATCACACTTTCTGATATGATTTAAATGTCGACATGCGCAGATTATTCAGCGGAAGAAAAGAGATTTTAGGATTTTTTTTCTATTTGATTAACATTTGGTGTGGTACTTTTGGAAAATAAAAAGAAATACTAAAAAATTGCAGACATTATTCAGTTTCAAAGGGTTTAGCTCACCAGTTAATTTCCAATCTCTTATATATTAATAGGCACAAAAACTTAATTTGTTAAGCTATTTGCATTCTTTCCTTATTTTTAATGAGTTTCTTCACATGAGATTTAATCAGTAATGGAGTATTCTAATAAAAAAGTCAAAGTTTTATTGATTCTACAAATAATAAGAATATTCCAATGTGGATTTCGATAATTTCATCTGATTGCAGGATTTCATTAACATATTTTTTTATTTATTTGTGACAATTATGGAACGGCTACTGGCTATTTATTTTGAAAAATTTATATACGCCTCTCCCTCCTGTTGGAAGTTTGATATCCTTATTGTTTTGGTGGTCATCTCTAGACAGGAAATTTCAGCTAATATCTTTTCACTCCATAGTAAATCGTATTCATAAATACCAAGACTTCTTCAATACAACAAAATAGCTAAGACCAGAATTCCATTTTCCAAAATCAATCGAAAATATTCCCTCAAAATTGCAATATTTTGCAGAATCCCATTTTCACGAAGGAAATCAAAACCAGACGGATGCTGGAGATTTCCGATTCTACAATGTTTGTTTATCTGATTACACATGCCACACAAATGTTCAAAATGTAGTTTCTCGTTTTTTTTCTGTTTTTAATTAGTTTTTCTTTGTATGTTCAGCCTTTTGTCACCATTTATTTTTAGGCATTCTTGTTCTCTCCATGTAGTTATTACTTCGCCTGTTCGTCTGCTTGCCTTTATGTGACAAATATAACTGAAAAACGCTTTGATGCAGACGGATGAAATTTGGTATATGATCTTTGTACCTAATTTGTAGATTTCGGCTAAATTTTAATCAATATCCGCTTTAAGGAAGTCTGACTTTCAGGATGTTCGAATATAATTTAGAACGATAATTACAAAGAAAAGCGAGATATAGATAAAATTCAACACATAGAATTAATAACTATAATTTTGACATTTGCCAAATTTTGAGCCAAATCTAGCAAGGGACTTGTGAACATGTCTACGCAATAACTCAGTTTAATTGATTTAAATATACCAAATTTTGTCTATGATTTTGTAACTACAAGTGAGATTTTGAAATAATGTGTCATCTTTTGATTTTAACACATTAAGGACCGTCCACGAGTTTTCTCGTGTTTCATGTCCCATCTGGTGTGGACCTCTCACGAGTTTTCTCATTTCTCGTAAATAAAAAAAAAGTTATGAGGATTTTAGAACGTACAAGTTTATTCCAAAACGTGCAATTCCCAGGTTATATCTTACAGATTTTTTTTGCAGTCCTTAATGTGTTAATGGTTTGTGAAAACGCGTAAAAGAGTGAAAGTCGGTTTTCGGATACTATTAACCGAACGGCAGGATTAATCGCCAACTAACTCGCCAAAGATGACGATCAATTAATTAAAAATGTCAAAAATTACTATTTCATAACTATAGTACGCCAATGCTATTTAAAGTGTTCTCTGGAGGACAACTTTATTAGATACGATGCGAAAAAGTACTAGGGAGACCACACCAACTGGTTTATTTTGATAATTTATCACATTCAAAAAACGAAATGACTAATATAAATAATAAATTTACGCTATATGTTGACGAAACCTACTGCCGGCATCCCAGCACATAAATAACGTGTCTTCCTCTTGATCTGGGCGGGTTTGAATCCCTTTTCGACCCTATTTGTTCTTCTGTGTTCCATCTGTAAGTTGTAGGAATGTAACAGCTGTAACAAGGGGCTGTGCAAGTGACTGTAATGAGTGTGTATCTAATTCGTACTCTTTGCCCTTGTTGGCGCTACTTCAAAACAAGAGACTCTCACCCTTCCCCTGTTGATGTGTAATTTAATCACTTTCTTTGCCAAGTTGGCGATAATATGCCAATGCTGACAAACCCGTTCTTTTTATTATGAAAACCTAAGGTTATCTTTCTCCTTGACCGGAAGACCTGACTTGTCTTGACTGTGATTCAAGGTTGGCGAGTTGGGGATTTTTGAAATGTGCGCCAAGCAGGGATTAAATTAAATTAACACTATAGTCTCTTTTCGGCTTAAAACTTGTTGATGCCTTGGCGAAGCTTGTTCATGGCAAGTTCCACTAATAACAACAACAACAAAAACCTACTACCGCAAAACGCATCGCATTTTCTTAGTATTCTGTCACAAATTAGTGTTTTTGAGTTACAAAAAAAAATTACTTTTGCGCAGCTTTTTTAAAAATATTTTTATCTGAATCGTAATTTTCATCATGATAGTAAAAAAACACTTTGCAACTATTTAATTTAAAATCCAGATTAAATCATTTTATTATTCCTATTAAAGGTTCAAGGACGACTTAAATAATTAACGATAGTATTACAATTCTTTTACTAAGCATTTGTTTCAGTAATTACATAATGTAAAGAAATATTTTAACAAAAAATATAATTTTAATTTTCAAGCATCAAATCTTAAATTACGAAGAGTTGTTTTATTTTTCACTAGAAATAATTACGTAGAAAATATTTCCTTTCACAAAATAAACTTTATAATTTTTTATAAATAGAGATTCAGAAATATATGAAATTAAAATGCCTACTCATTATAACCTACTATCAAGCAATTAATTTAAAAAAAGGATTAACGTGCTTACAGTTATGCATGATAGTTTAAAAACAATTAAAATGCACGATAAAAATTCTGAAGAAAAAAATATCAACTCCTTCTTTTAATCAGTGCTTTTAATTAGAGAATCAACGTCTTTTCCTCTCAATAAGATTTGTTAAACTTTTGTGGGGAGAATATAAAAGGATCGAAACAAAGCCTCACTGCAGTGTGCTCTTCTAATGGAATTGATTTCGTATCCTTTTTTTTTTGTACTTGTTTCGCTAAAATAGTAATAAAAAAAACACTATTAAATCGAAATTTGGACTCTTTTTTTGAACTACAGTATTTGCTATAAAAACTAAAGTTATTATAATATATTCACTTCAACAAAAAGTTCGTTGTTGCGAAAATTGGTTAAATTTAATTAGATAAATTATGAAAAAAAATTAGAAGTAATGTTTTTATCTTTAGTGAGGTATGAATTGTAGCTAATTTTATCAGAGTGATTAAGCTCTGTTATCTTTTGATAAATAAAAAGAGTGCAAATGTAAATAAAGAACTTTATTTTCAATAGATAATAAAACAATTTTTTTCATACATTTAACCGAATTTATTAAATGATGCTTCCCAAGTAAATATTGTTATGAAACTCAACTGGTAATTATAAGGTTAAGGGAATTGAATATGCTATAAAGTAGAGGAAATTCAATATGCTATAAAATAAAGAAAATTCAATATGCATAGGAAACTATACTTTATTTATAGAAAACTTCAAAAATTGTATAAGTACAGGAGAAAAAACACTGCTATGGCAAACAAGTACCAGTGAAAATTAACCGCATTAGGATAAAAGCTCTAAGAGCTCTAATAAGCAGAGTTTTAATTGTTTTATCATGAAAAGAAAAACTGCCCTGAACCGCCATCTGTAAAAAATGTTTGTAAAAAAGTCCGTCAAGAGCTGTACCCCGTTACAAGTGGACGTAGGAAAGAAAAATTAAAAGGGCTTCAAGTTGGTTTTCATCCGAAAATAAAGTCTACATAATATAATGAAACCTTAATTTTATAGCCATAATAGCATGTGATTCTAATAAACCTAACTCTTCCTTCAAATAAATTCTGTTGAGATGCAAGATTAACATCTTAAGTCGACCAGGGACCTTTAAAATGTCTTTTTGTAATTTTCTTCTTAGCAATTTAAAATTTTGCAGGCATTAAAAGTAACACGATGATAATACACAAAATTAAGCCTTATGTTAATTTATTTATGAATTAGAGGGGTTAATTTAATATAATATTAGTGATGAATAACTTTAATGAAAAATGCTACAGGCGCGCCAAATTTGTTCGAAAGCGTTCCGATTTTTATTATTACTTACGTCAACCCTTTTGAAACAAAAATTGGGATTAATCCTGAAGTTTGAGTACGAAATATCAAAATGAACCAATGTAATAACCTAACACTACTTACACTTTTTAAAGAAATCAATAGTTTTGAGTTATCACATTGGTTAATTTTTTTATCTCGTACTCAAATTTCAAGATTAATCCCAACTTTTGTTTCAAAACGATCAGAGCAAAGAATCATAAAAAATGGAGCGCTTTCGAACAAATTTAAGCGAATGTAACATTTTTCATTAATTTTATTTATAGCTAATATTATATTTTACTAACCCCCTAATTCATAAATAAATTAGAAAAAATGCTTTAAAATTGTGCCTTTCATCTTCTATATTATTAGTCTTAATGCCTGTAAAATTTCGAATCGGTAAGGGGAAAATTGCTAAAAGTCATTTTAAATTTCCCTGGTTGCCTTAACACATTTAAGAATTTTTTTAGTAAAGTGAATGATATTGTAAATATTGCATTCACTAGAATAATCTTCAGACATTGATTCCTTATAGAATTTAAACCATTATTGCATTTTCCAGAGCTTTAATTTTACAACCAAAGTCGCTAAATTATCGGCGAAGGTAAATGTTGGAAGCGGTCAGTGGAATAGCATCCTTCGAAAATCTCTGTAAAATATTTTTTTCAAATCGTAGAATTAACTTGGGAGCAGGGTTTATTCTACTGGTATATTCGTAATATCACTTTCTTAATTTAGAAATTTATTCAATACAATTTTTGATTGCATATTATTGCATAATGGTAAATATAGAACCAAACAATGTAACGTGTTTAGTACAGTGATAATATTTATAGTAGAAACATTTAAATATCTATTAAAAATTAAATGAACCTAAGTGACCTTATTACAAAAATCTCATCATCAAATCTGATACCCAAATTTTCTCTTCTTAACCAACCCTTTGATTTCCGAAAAATAATTAGATGCAAAATTATTCACCTAATACCAATATTTGATTATTGCATAATATACATAATTCTTTTAAGTCGAATTTCTTTGAAAAATGAATCTACATTTCTTAATCCTTATGTAGGCGTTTTTAACAGTTAAATTTGAAAAATAAATAAATAAAACGTCAAAATGATGCCCAATCTTAAATGATGAGTCAGAGGTACCATCGGAGTGCAAAGGGTTAAAATTAAAAAGTGAGCACAAATAACTTCTTACCGTATGCCTAATTAGTCCTGATAGTGTAGCCTCGATAATAAAAACTTTGAAAACATAACTTAGTACAGTATCTTATATATGTTTTATGAATTTTCACGTAATTTTTATCTTATTATATATGTTTACATCTACAAACTAGATTTTGAAATAAGTTTTGAATTTATTTTGCAAAGAAAACGTTCTAATGATAAATGTGATCGAATGAATAATATTTAAAAATATTTCTGTAAAATGAATAGAAAAATATATATTATTTCAGATTACAGATTGAATGGAAAAAATAAGTATCATAGTTTATTAATAGACTTTTTTTTCATGTATTTTTTTTGTATTGTATTTATAACAGCGGTTCATAATCCATGACAAAGTAAATAAAAAAAATTGCAGAAATAATAGGTTTTCAAAAATTTGTATAAGACTCAAAAGATATATATTTCCACAAAATGATTTTGAAAATGCAAAGGAAGTGGATTATTCATTACGATTAAATAATCTGATGTAAAAGAAGCGAAAATAGAATTCAAGAATTCATTATTTAGTTAAAGGGACCCATTGAATTGATTGTAAAAATAAGAAATGACTGAAATATCTATTAGCTTCAAGAAGAAAGTGCAACTTCTATGAAAGTTATTGAACCTTCAAATATTTCGTTGCGAAATTTTGATGATTATATATTTAAAATTGAAATGTGCTATTCGCTCTGAAATGTAAATTAGAAAACTTTAACAAAACATAAAAATACTTTTTTGAATAAGCTACAAAGGGAAAAAAATCAATTTACAAATTTAAATATTAAATATTTCGAGCTGCACTTTTAATTATTTAACTTTCATGAAACGGCTAGAAATAAGCAAAACGAAAGAAAATGAAATTTTAGATAAATAAGAAATTAAAATTAATTTCATAGGTGAAGTAGCAATTTTTTCTATGTTCCTCATGGAAGACAAATTGATTTCATTTTTTTAATTTAATATTCATCAAATAGAATGTGCTTATTCAATTAAATAATTCATGAATATTATATGCGGTTTTGTTATGAATTTCTGTAAATAAGGATGGAGTTTCAAAAAAGTTTGATTTTATTCAAATCTATACTAATGCATTATAATGAATGTATCGATCAAAATATATTTAAATAAACAAATAACTTGGTTTAAAAAAATTTTCATCAGAAAAAAATACTATATTACATGAGTATTTAACATAATTATTAATGAAAATCTTTTTTTATTGTAATATAATTTCGATAATGATTTTTTTCTATTTTATAATATATATATATTTGTTTAAACACATATCTATTAATTATTGTTGATTACCCACTCATTATTTCAGCACATTTTCATATAAATTAAGCTTATTTCGATATTTTTTTTATTATTGATTCATTTTTTGAATGAATTACTAAGCTTTTTAACCATTTTTTGAATGAATTGATAATACGTTGAAATAATCTAATGTGCATAGTTTTATTTTTTATTACCTGATGATTAAATGATTAAAAATATAAATTAAATCTTTTAAGTTAAATTTGATAGTTTTTCAATTTTCTTAGAATTTTTATATATTTTATAACATTGTTCAATGAATAAAAAATTATTCCTATTAATACGTGAAACTGATATACAAAAAACATTTCTGTTATATAGAGATTCTGATCGTATTTTCATAATACGTTTATTCTACTTTTTTTGTTATGAAAGGTTCCTTATGTTTAATTTTGAGAAATGTTGAAATGTTTAAATACAATAAGCAATTTAATTAAAGATATTGTGAAAGGCCACTAGTTGCCCACGTCTCCCACGCATACATATATGCCATATTTTTGATTATATAATCGGAAAACAATAGGTAACTGTACAATAATTTCCGATTCAAAATCCACTTTTATGGTTTTTTAAATCCCTGAATAAAAAGCGGGAGATAATAAACGATGTTTAAAACAAAACCATTAACCATGCAAAGAAATTGTGTTGGGTCGTAAATTTGATAGATAGGAAAGAGCCAATGAGCTTGATAATTTAGCAGTAAAAATATTTCACATGAATTTACAAATGTTTCGATTAAAAAGCTCAATTTAGAATAAACTTGAGAAAGAAACCTTATGTGGGATAAAATATCCAACTCTATAAAATATATTATAAGGCCATTTATTCAGGCAAAGTAGGCCTGGAAATTTTAGAATAAAGTAACGATTTTCAAAGGATTTTTTTATTCATCTATCATTTTTATGAGATAAAATTTCGAAATGTACCTGAAAACATGAAAGAGAAGCCTTGCAGTTGAATGGGATGACACCTCACAAAAATCGCTTTTTGATGCGTAGTTTTCAAATATTTCCAGGAAATGTTCTTTATTTATTCTTATCTCTTTAATTTCGAAATGTGTGACACATCTTTATTCTTTTATAGATATGTGTTATCAATTTTTATAAACTTGTTTGTGATTTTTAAAAAATCCTGCATTATTGTTTTATATTAATTTTAGTTTCTTTTTCATTTCTTACAATCAGCTCACACTCTCCATATATATATATATATATATATATATATATCTTATACTATAATACGAGGAATGGTTGTCAAGTTGAAAATCGCCCCAGAATTAATAAACTCCGGTAAACTTGGGGGTCTGGGGTTTTTAGCCACGAGGAATCGATTGGCGCCGGTTTTGAAGCGCTACGGTTGAGCAGTTCGGAGTTACAGATAGGATATTTTAAAACTTTATTAGTTCGCCATAATGGCTACTTAAATTTTCAAGTGGTAACGTGCTGCCATCTATAGCCAATATGCCATCTATATCAATATTCACATATATTTTTTTCATTTCATGCAGACACGTGATGGAAATTGCATTTTTATATGTTTAATGCGCAATAATAATTTATTTTTTTTTAATTTGAGTTTTTGTCAATCTGATGGCAACATATTAATAAGATAACTTTTTCCCTTTTACTCGTAACGCATGCTTGGAGCTTAAGTTTTAATTTTATCATATACTATAATACGAGGAATGGTTGCCAAGCTGAAAATCGCCCCACATTTCCGACATTTCAACATTCATAAGAAAAAAATAAGGATAACTTTGATATTTTTACTAAATACGGCATGTATTGATTTGATAAATCACAATTGAAAATTGAAATATTCGAGTTAGCTTCGATACCTGTTTTCTCCGAGCGGAGCTCGGTCACCCGCTGGTATATATAATATAATACCGCACAAATTTGTAATCGTAAATAAAATACTATATATTTATGTACTAAAGTTCTAGTAAATTTTTTAAAAACTTGTAGAGGATGACATTTGATGTTAATGCAGTTTTTTCGAATATTAATTCATTGATTTTTATTAATTAATTGAAAACTTTCTCGCCCAAACTCTTCATTTCCCCGCCGCCACATAAGTGACGAATTCAGTTTGTGTTTTCCCCCACATTAATGAGATTAGGCTTAACATGTCTTCGGCCGATTATTTTAAACGATTCTGTTTATTTTCTTAATGTTTGATATATCTAAAATTAAACATTGTTAATGAATTGATTTTCAGATTTATTTTGAGGTATTTTCGAATTAAAATAATACAGAATATATAAAATTAGAATTTTATAATCTGTATTGCGCACCCCAACTTATGTAGAAAAAGCACGCATTTTGATTTGCCACAATCTGCTTTACAGCCTCATTTTCGAATAGTTATAATACCATTCTAAGACATTCAAAAAGGCCTTCGAATGAGTAAACTTTCTTCTGGATTTAATTGTTGCCTTTGATGGTCTATGTTTTTCTAATGCTTTATTATCTGGCTATTTCACAAGAAACTATCATTTTTTTTTAGTTTTTAGACTCGATCTTACATAAACTGCCTTCACATATTTTATGGTTATATCTATCAGCAAGTCCGCATTGAATAATTGTTTGATATATCGCCATACAATAAGCAAGGGAATCAAAATGATTTTGTGGTACAACAGTATAATGAATACATAAGCAGGGATAGCCTCATTGGTAGGCGATATATTCGCATGCCTTGGGTTCTGAGTTGAAACTCCGCTGGCCAAGAACTCTTTGTGTATATGGTGGCTTTTGAACTCTTAAATCTCTCGTAGTCTCAAAGTACTCCAAGTCGGGACAATACTACTGAGGTATTGGATACTGAATCAGAGGTGATCGTTCTACGATTCAAGTCTCAATTACGATCTATGGATGAGGGACAGAAATGCATGAATGAAGTCCGCCCGATGAAAAGGGCTGTAACGCATGAGTAGCTAAGAAGTACTCTAGGCCGTAGGTGACTCTAATGAAAAGAAGAGAAGCTAAAACTCAGTTTAAATTCTTTAACCTAGTCAACGGACTTGCCTATGACAAGTGTCATAGGCATCATAAGCAATACCGCAAAACAACATGGATACTAGATTTCCTAAGCTCAATATTGGTAGTTATTATACTGCTAATTTTAGTTAACATTTCAATAAAAGTTAAAATGTTGATACTGCTATTATTTTATAATTTTTGTTTTAAATAGGGAATATACCAATATTGTCCCTAAGCTAATTCATTATGAAATATAGGTACATAAAGCAGAGCAAAAACAAATATAAATAAAGAAAACATTATAAAATGTCATAATGTATAGTCTCAGATAGCATTTCCTGTAAATTAATAATGTACAATATCGTGCGATATTATATGGTATTAAACAATATTTCACAATATTAAAAATATTGATCAATATTTGTGTGCTACGAGGGGATTAAAAAATGTTTAATTTTTGAAATAGCCTCTTCAATATTACAACATAAAACTGAATTTGTTCTAAACGTATTAAAATTTGTCAACTTTCTTCACTTTTATTTAATCGAAATACTCTTTACAAAAAGAGAAGCGGGACAGGAATCCCTGAAAACATGACCTTGATACTGGACACTTCATTCATTGCGTGTTCCTGCAAGCATTTACGCCTGTGAAAGGGAAATATTAAAGCATCGTATCTATCGCCATTGAAAAAAAAACCGCTTTGAACAACCTTCATACTTGGGTCAGCCTTACAAAAGAAAGTTTCTTGAAAAATATCTCCACGTGACTATTTTCTGGTGAGGAAGAAAAAAAAAATAAAAGCTCGAAGGAGGAAAGTATCTATATTTGCTTCAGTTCTGTTTATTTTTCTCCCCTTAAAATTCGCATGAATCTTTGAAAAAATTGGAACTCTAGCATAGAGAAATGGAGTAATCTGGAATATACCATAGAGTTGTAATAATGATAGAGGGAGTACAACCCTATTTAAGTATAGGACCAGATAAATCCCGTGATTTGGCGATATAATCTGTTTTTTACTGTAACCACATTATCCATTTCCCATTATATTCAATGGCGATTTTTTTTCTCACTTTTAACTGTTTAATTTTAAAGCTTATTTAAACCATAACTATAGCTGTGCAACTGGATGCAAAGAAAGGTCTTCTAAGGATATTCCTGTATCATTTCCCAGCTATGTACTATAAACATATTCTATTTACATTCATTTTAAGTCAGTTTAAAATTTCGCAACTTGGAACACTAAGTGATTTTGATGTTATAATTGAATAATATTTCATAGTTTCGTTTAGTTATTGTATTTAATTACTTTACTTGTTGTTAAGCTTCATTTAAACTGATATAACTACTTTATATTTAACTAATCGCTTTATTTTAATCTCGATGCGTTGTATGCGCTTGGCTGCAATCTTGGCACTATTTTTTTTCTCACCAATACATGTAAATATATAGACATTATTGATCGTTTAACGATTGTGTATTTATTTTAATAAAAATAAATTGCCTTATTAATTCTAATATGTTTTTTACCGCAAATATTCGAATCGTATTATATCGTGAACGTTATTTAAATCATAATTGTAAATGAAATGAGGAAACTAAATCTAATGTTTTATTGAAAATGTTATATAGTAAAATTTCATAAATGTGGCAGTAATAAATACATATTGCTATAAATTTTATTTAAGGTCTGAGAAGAAATCAGTGGATATTCTAGAGATAAGAAAATATTAAAGAAAGAAATGCTTTTTTTACAGATAAGACTTTGAATATCAACATTTATAAATGAATGTACATACCCTAAAATCACCGTTTTCGTAAAACATTTCAAATTTCTTTATTATTTATATTAAAGTCATTGCACGTAAGATTCCAAAATTGATTCAATTTCGCTTTTGTGGTAGTTAGAAGCAATGTTACCGGTAAAATTATAAACCAGAAACGAAATATTTAAAACTGATATTAACAAAGGAACAGCATGAGGTTTAAATTGAGTTCAGGATGAGTGTTTGTATTTTGGTAGTATACATATAGATTGCTCATTCATGAAAATACTATGGCTTAATAATAAAACGAAATTTTCAAAATAACGTATAATAATAATAAAGGGTTCCCATGAACGAAACCTCGAGTTGTCAAGTAGTTAGGGCTCTGGTGTAGCATTCACGGGACCCAGGCTCTATCCTGGACAAGTATTTTTTTTCTTTTTAATTTATTATCATGTAAGAACATGATCGCGTTTTTGGGATAAGGGTTTTGGCGTCAAAAAAATCCGTAGGCGGAAAATAAGAATTTTATTACTTACACGAGTATTTAAAAAAAAATCAGCTTTTAATAACACGTTGCCATTGCATTTACAAACGCTCTGATTAGAAAAAAATAAGTTATTGAATACAGCAAATAAAACCTACAAAAATGTCATTTTGAGTACGTGATTATACGAAATGAAATAAATAGGAAATTGGATATTTTTTCAAACTATCAATGCGAGACAAAGTTTTTTTTGATGTTTGCAATATTAAAGTGAATAATCCAATTGCTTGAGTGTCATTCAAAATGAAATTCTCGGTGAAATAAGAACATAGAAACCAGTTGATTGTGTAATTGACCAAGATGGGGTTATCAATTATCCACCGGAATTTTTAAACTCTCTAGATTTCACAGGATTACCTACTCATAATCTTCAATTAGAAACCAGATCGGTGGTTATAATGTCGCGAAATATCTACTCACCGCGTCTTTGTAGCTAGCAGTAAAAATATTACTGAGCAATGTGATCGAAGCAACCATTCTAAAGGGAAAATATAAGGGCGAAGATGTGTTGATAACTCCCATCCCAATGGTACCAACTGACGTACCATTTGAGTTTAAATGACTGCAATTTTCAGTGTGGCTTGCTTTCGCTATGACCTTGGATTGAAAACCCATCCTTCTCTCATGGACAGTTGTATGTTGCCTATTCCCGCGTTTTTACGCGTCAAGTAATCAAACAAAAATATTGTGTACCACAAAGTATTACAAAGAAATTAAAATCGCATAATTACTTAAGTCTTTCCATGTACGAAATAGAAAGCTTATTTTTGTAAGTAATCTTTATTTAGTAAGCATAGCTCAATAAAAGAAGTGATTACTGTTAAACATGTTTTATTTATTTATTTTTTCTTCTATTAGACTATGAAACGCCAATAACTTTAGACAGTACAACGTCTGTCAGGGCAGCTAGTTAAAAATACGTTGTTGTTGTTTTCAAATATTTTTTGCATAAATTTATTCATTTTGTTGCTAAATTAACCAGATTCATTTTTATTTTATTTTTTCACTTTTATGTTTTGCTCAGTTTATCATTGCAAAAACACTATTTCTTGTTCAAAAATTGAGTTTAATTACTGATTACTAAAAAATATGCTATTCAATTGACTGTTAATAATCGTTTGAATTAAAACTAGGTTCCTACACTTTGTAAAGAAGTTGGCTTGGATGCAGCTCTCATCATCTAAGCAGGGATCAGTAACATAAAAATTAGCCTTTGCACCTTGCATCTTAAGTAACTTAGAGTAGCCAAAAAGAAAAAAAATTATTCCCTCAAAATTTATAATTAGCTATTTGTTTTATATTAATTTATAGGAATAACTTCTTGTTTAATGTTTTATGAAAGTATGCATCTAGTCAAATAGATTATTTTTATGTATATATGTTTTAACTTGTATAATATTATATCTGTAAGTAAAAAACAAAACAAAACAAAAATCTATGAGACAATATTTATGGAAGATAAATTAATTGAATTTTAAATAGACATTCTGCATTTTAAAGAATACGAAAGAGTTTTTTTTATTTTAAAGTTTTCTGAAATGGTTTGCTGTGTATGCATATAGCCTTATTTTCTTATTGTAATAAATGAGTTATAGAATTTGGTTAGCTTAAAGTTTTTACAAATTTTATTCATTATAATCTATACTACTATTATAAATGTGAAAGTTTGGATGGATGATGTTAGTCAATCACACTAGAACGGCTGAAAGAAATTAGATGAAAATTAGCACAGAGTTAGATTATAGTCTATAATAGAACATAGGCTACTATTTACTCCGATTAATTGAGTAATTAATTTTTTATTAATTCAAAACTAACTTTCTCTATAAAAATCTTCATTTCCCCACCGCCAAATGAGTAAGGCTTAACATGTTTTCGACCGATTATTTCAAACGGCTCTGTTTATTTTCATAGTGTTTGATGCATTTAAACATAAACATTGTTCATTAATTAATCTTAAGGATTCATTCTGAATTATTTTTGAATGAAAATAAAGGTACTTTTCTGTTAGTCGAGCGCAAGCGAAAAATCGCCCAAAAAATTTTATTTAGTTTTTTTACATTATTTAGAGGTTTTTCGTTTTAAAATCACTGTAAGAAATTTGGCAGAACTCTGCATTATTTGGTTATTTTTCGCTAGCACCCGGCTAACGGAAAAGTACCAAAATAAAACATAATAAAGGAAATTAAAAATTTGTAATCCGTATTCCCCCAACTGGCTTAAAAAATTCATGCATTTACACTGCCTCAATTGGCATTGAATTGGTAAGCGCAGTTTGTACTTGATTTGATTTTGTTTTCACCAGACTAATTAGCAAAACGATTTTGAATATGTGGTTTGCTGTTTTGACTTATTTCAGGTGCAATCTGTAAATAAATTGTTTTTAGGTTAGTTGTGTGGGCTAAGCTTTGAATTACAGCCATTTGGAGTATTATGAAGTTCGCATATTTTCGTTTATCGCTTTATTTGAGTTTACATTACAGTCATTTTTTATGTTATTGTTATTCGATCTTTTCTGCTCATTTCCTTTGATTTTTTCTTGCTGTACTTATTCCTTTTACCTACTTTCGTTATTTTCGATTACATTTTTTTGCGTCCATTCCATTTTTCGTAATTTAGTAATTTTTTTTCTATATTTCCGTTAATTTGCTGCAGCCTTCAAAGGTGCCTTACAATTGGAAGCACTATTGTTGCCATTCGTGCTATATTCGGCTATTTCTCTAATATGTGGCAACGTACTATTTTTTTCTGGGGGGGATTATTTTCAGCAACACTATGATGATACGGTTTCATGACATTTGACATTGAGATCAAATCACCAGTTCTCGTGCGCATACATCAAAATTTAGGAGCATTCTATGTCTCGGGTAAAAGCTAGTATTTAATATAAACATCAGGTTAATATAAATATTTAAATGTAATATAAACATTAAAACGTCAGGTTAATATAAACATTTAAATTTATTACGAAATGGAATAATAGTAGGTACTCAGAATCAGTTATTTAATAATTACGAATGAAAATTGTCACTAATAATTCCTCATACTTTTTTATAAAGTATAAACAGTTCATTATTAACGTAACGATTTCCGTTAACACTAAAATTCGAGCTATAATAAAGGGATAAATTACCTGATAAGACATTGCCTGATAATGACCTGATATTGCAGATATTAATGCTTGATAATGACCTGTTATTAAAGATAATAATGCCTGATAAGGGCCTGTTATTAAAGATATTGTTACTAGCTGGAGAGTGCCATGGAGGTGCACCAAGGTTGGTGACGTTTGACGAGGAGCTTTGCGCCAGCCGGGTTGGTTTGACGAAAGGAAAGGCCACTGGACCGTTCACGAAGCCCCACGTGTCTTTGGAAGCGCGTTCGTTCGGCTATATAAAGGACGGGTTGCCGTAGTTTCGGAGAATTTCAAACAATAGTTTATCCCTACTCAAAATGCAAAAGTAAGCAAAAATCCTGCCGGCTACAATTCTGCATGGAAACACTACCCCACGCACCCACCCAGCGTATCCTGACTTCCTATTGGCTGATGATCTCTCCCACCACCACCTCTCCACCGGGAGACTGTTCTGCTCCGCAGAACAGCTTCATTCCTCCTACTCTCATCCACGAGACAACACAGTCACTGGCAGATACGAAGAGCCATGTCAAGTATCTAATCTTTCCACGACAGGAGATAGTTTCTTCGGAAACGGGTTCTCCTAAACTGCAAGTCTCCTAGTTTCGGAGAATTTCCTCTAAGAAGAGAAGCGTCTCGCTGGACTAACGAATTAATTTTCTTGCTTGTTGTTAATAACTGTGCTTAAGTTTGCTGTAAACTTTGTATTATTGAGCTCGCTGTGATTTACTGTTTACTGTGCAATACGATAGCTGTTTTGCTGTCTGTTTTCAATGCGCATAAGGTTTGCATTTACGGTGTAAGTAGCTGTTGACTGCTGGGTTGTTTTTATCTGAAGTTTTACTTTATCAAGTCATCCTGTAAATACATGTAAATAGCTTTAAATAAATTATTTGTGCTGTCCTCAAGTAAAGTCCATTCAATTCGAACCCGCTAAGCTAAAAACATCACAATATTATTGCATGATAAGAGCCTGTTATTGAGGATATTAAAGCCTGAAAATGAACTATTATTACAGATATTAATGTCTGATAATGACTTATTTGCTATCTTAAACGACATTATTAAGTTTCTGCAATATTGAATCCCTTTTCTTTTCATTTAGATATAATAATTATCAGGTTAATACTGATGTTTATATTTACTAACAAGTATAATAATAGTAGGATGTCGGAATCATGTATTTAATAATTAGCAATGAAAAATTGAATCTATATTGTCTTAACCAATAACGTATTCTAATAAGTTTGAGTGAATTAGATCCAATGTTTGAGTGAAATTATTTGAACCTATTTAGAACACTAGAGCTCTTCTTGTCTCATTATATGTCTTCCAGAATTATTCATCTATCTGCCTCATTTCCCCTTTCGTCCCTCATAACATTCTGAATGTCTCTCTGCTTCAAACATAGCAGCGCAGTCTTTCACCGAGTGTGAAATCAATGCCCTAACAGCCTGATCCCAATAGTGAAGATGTTTTCGTGACTATCAGGTTTACGTGCCTGCAACTTCAGATTTCCTACTCGTTCCATTATTCGAATCTGAAATCCTCCGAATGTATTGACTACGATATCCCCCCAAACTATACATACAGCACGTTTTGTAGCTCTTATGAATCGACCTATCAGTAGCATCTCTTATCTATAGCGGGCAGGACAGGGATAATATGAAATCTGATACATCTGTTGATGCGAAGTTTAATAATTCAGATATTTGGGTATTAAACCACCACTAGTTTAAAGCAGGTATATTCGCAGCTTGATGGGTATTAACCAGATGCTTTAATATGTTTCAAAACTTGTTTAAATTGTTCATGGCAGACATGTGTGATAACTTCCGGGTTTGAGGTGGCATTGGATTGAAAATTCACCATGTTTAGGTCATGGATATTCAGTATGTCATTATCAGAAGATATGCTTCCGGAATTGAAATAAATTGAATTTAGAATAATCCTGTATTAAGAAATATCAAATGATTTGGGTACAAACTGTAGATTTCCGATAAAAGAAAGTTTTAGAAAATCATAAGATAAACTGAAACGATTAAAAACAGTAAAGAGTAATTAAATATAATCAAATAATTGTGTAGGTAATAATAAATAAAAAGTTATCACTTTACATCATGATTTACAGTGAACCTATTTCATAAGATTTAATGAGATTATCTCAATCACATCGTTAGTCATTGTAAATTTACTGTGATAATAGACTCTTTAAGTTTTCAAAGATAAGTAGCAATGTAATTCAAAAAAAAAGTTACAAACTTTACATTAGAGTGATACATTTATATTACATTGATTTGTCGCGATTGAAGGTCGCGATACGAACCTACGACGCTAGGGCCAGTAATCGAGAAACATAACCACTATACCAAAAAGTCGACTTCGGTATAGTAGATGTTATCTGGCTTATAGGTCTAACGCTACAGTACTCCCCCACCAGTGAGTCAGCGAACGGACGAACGATTTTGATAGCGGCAAGCGTTATGGCGAGCGTGTGAGTTTGTTGATGCTTCGTGTGAGTGACGGCTTAATTCAGAAGGCTGGGCGTTCTTATCACGTCCGGGTCACCAATGTCGCAAGTGAAGGTCGCGATACGAATCTGAGACACTAAGGCCAGTAGCCGAGTAACATAACCACTATAACAAAAAGTAGACTTCTGTATCGTAGATGTTATCTGGCTTACAAGGTTATCGCCACAGATTCACTGATCAAAAGAAGCCTGCTGTTTGTTTAATAAAAACTGCACTTGAATTTAAAATTAATTCTTGTTAAAATGTTTATTTTTCACAATTCTTGTTAAATATTAAGTAATAACAATATGATTGAAATATTATTGCGATTACTTTGTTATATAAACTTGCAATTTGCCTAAATTAAGAGAATTGTTTAGAGGTGGTATAAAAGAATATAATAACATTGTTTAGAAAACGTAGTAATATAAGTTAACAATAAATGTAAATATTCCCAATCAAGGTTGATTTCAATGTTTTTATGATAGAAATGCATCTAAATAAAGACCATTGCTCAATTTAATTTAAAACTAAATCAAAATTTTATCTAGATGTATTTACTTATTTAACTGCTTGGTTATTTGAATAGAAATCACATTTGAAATGATTTAACGGTTTCCTAAATATCCTAAGTTTTATCAAAAAATTTCCTTTTTGTCACCTTGAAAATAATTTCATTTTTTTATTAAACTTTTTTGAATATAAGTAGCTTCCCAGTAGCAATCAAATATTTCATAGTATTAAAGAATACTCGTATTAAGTACATATTAAACACTAACGTAAGTCACTTTTATTACTTATTATGGAATGGCAGCAAGAAAATGTAAGCATATTGATACAAGAAAGCTTCAGCAAACTGCTTTATTCAGCGTTTCTTACAGCTGCACTTAATTAAAATTTATCCTAATAAAATAAAATATTTATATTATTAATACTGCTGGACATGTTAAACACTTCATTCAGTCCAATGATTGAATTTTTTTTTAAAAAAAACTTTAATTGGTAAATTTAATAATCGATAGTAAAAATATATTTACCATCACTATGGATACTTGGTCCGACTACCTTACAGGAAATAGATGACTTCAAAAATTGACAACAATAGAGGACTTCAAAACAAGATGACTTTCCCCAAAAAAAAGTTTTTGCATGATCTTAAAACTAAAAAAAATAACATCCCATCTTATTTGTGAACAGTTTTTTCTTAATAAATTCTCTAAGATCAGTTTGTAAAATTTTAATGTCTTTAATTTTAGGTTTAGTTTGAAAGAATCTTTTTAAAAGTATTGCTTAATTTATTGTTTTTTTTAATATTATGAAATTCAAACTCATTCATGATGATATTCAGTCACACTCTTATGCTAATTTTAAAATTAAAATAAAAAATAATTTTTTCTCATTAATTTCGAAATAGCACTTTTGCTTCAGCATATATTTCATGATACATGCAATTTTAATTTGTGGCCCCCCAAAACACACACATTTGTGCGATTCATTTAAAGTCCTAATTTTAAGTCGTATAATGTAAATTAAAGCTCAAATAAAGTACTCCATATTAATCGATTAATAACCTAAACAAGTAATATAAAAAATTAAGTCAATTCCTACTTACGGCAGCAAAGAAAAATGTTATTTTAGAGACTTTTTATTAAATGAAAATAAATCGTTTAGATTTTTCGTGGCGCCATCTGTTGGTTTGAAACTGAATTATTAACATATAAAACATTGTAAACTTTCTTAATTTTATTTTTAATGAATTAGTATCTGAAAAAATATATTAACATTAATTGGAATATACTACAATAAAAAATGTATTTGAATTTTAGTAGATGAATAAAATGTATTTTATAAGCTATTGAAAATTTGAACAAGATATATTTAAGGAGAGTGTGAACTAATAGTAGAAATTGAAAAATGAACAATCTAGACTATCAAGCTGGATGTCAAAGTCGGCTAATATTATACTATATTGAATATTGAATTATATAACATCGTACAATACTCTAAAATATTGTGCAATATCATGTGCTGCTATCTGGATTAATTAATTAGTAAGTTAGTTTCCTACTATTAATTTTTTAAAGGTTTTAGTTAATAATTTTGCTTTGTATATTTAAACAGTAACCCAGATACTTTTGTATTATATTGTCTTCGCCAACGGTTTAGTAACTCATTGGCGACAGATTTATATTTGGTGGTAAGGATCAACGTATTACACCATTGACGGATTGACATAATTGGTGGTTTAGCAACTCATTGGCGATGACTTTAAATTTGGTGATAAAGTTGGATGGTATAATACGCAAGTACCATAATGCAATTCTAGAAATGCAAATTATGTTTAGTACTATATAAATTGAAGCAGTACACAAATATTATAAATTTCATATGAAAAATATAATAAATTTTCCAGCCCCAAACAATTTTTTGCAATAATTCACTATCCTAAATCAATAATGGTCTACTGAATGCAGAGCGGAAACAATTCTCATTATTAAACACGGATCTGAAGTGATTGTGCTGAATCAGGAATTCTCTTTTGCATGTTCAAGGGCAAATGAACGAATCCATCATCTTTCCACTATCGAGATTTCTGGTATTCAACTGAGAGATTGAGACATTTTAAATAGCTTCTTTATTGAAATAACTGCTTCCTTAATGCAAAGTCGAAATATTAATTGTTTAATGAATCAATTCGATTGATTTGTAAAAATGAAATCTTCAGACAAACAATAAACTGCAATCCATTAAATTTTTTGTTGATTAGTATCTAAGAATGTATCAGGGGACTGATCAAAAAATTGATGCACTATAAGTAAGATTCTTAAATGACATATAAGAGTATTCTTGACATATAAGGGTTTTTCTTTTTGAAAAGATTGTGTTCATGTAGTCTACAAGTTGAGTTTTGCATTCAACATATTTGAATTAATTGCTGTTCTTTGATTGCGTTTATATACATTTTTTAAGCGTTACTTTTTACCCTGAACTATGAAGGAGCTGATAGGAAAACGACCATACCAAAATGTATTCGCCTTTCTTAAAGCAATAAATTTTTCTGGTAGAATATTTATTTTTCTTATTTGAAATAAATTATGCATATGTATTAAGTAATTATCTTAATTATTACTCAAAGTCAATTTTTTGCGGTACTTTTTTTCATTTCATTTTATTTCAGACTTAACATCAGACTGTACATTGATTTCCATTTAATTTATTTTTTAAAAGTCAGTATTATCAAGAATAATAAAATTTGAATATTTGAAAAAAAATCTTTTAATCAAAGATATTAGAAAATAAAAAGATAAAATGTTTGAAATTTTTAAGGAATATTAATAAATATTGTTATGATTAAAATATTTTTATTGATTGTTCATCAATTATTGTCTATTAAAGCAATTATAATAAAATCTGAACGGTACGGCTCTATTTCTTAGAGAGCATATTAACAAGACCAACTAAACGAAATAAAATTCAAGATAGCTGTACTATTATTTGAAAATTCTAGTATAATGGGAATTCTGGTATTTAAAATTGTCTCATCATCAATAGGCTTAACAATTTTGAGCGTTGAATTTTTTTTTGAAAATTTTGTAATAATTAATGCAAATTATTATTTCTTTTATTAATGCAAAGTAATATACATTCATAAAGAAAAAATTTACGAAGGAAAAATATTTTTTGAATATTTGCAAATATTACTAAATATACATAAAAGAGAAACTGCAAAACTAAGAAGAATTTAATATGATAAAAGCCATAAGTTAATTATAGAAAAGTGTTCATCAATGAGGTATGGAGAATCTGATAACTTCTGAGGAAGTAAAATGCAAATGATGCTAAAGGGGTATATAAGATATAAAAAGAAATAAAAAAGAAGATAATTGAAAAGAAAAATTAACATAATTGAGAAAAACTCTCAAAACAAATGTCTAGTTAAATTAAATAATATTCATTTGAAATAAAAACAAATGATTTAAATTGAAAGATTTTGCTTTAATATTTTATTTCACAAATTCATTTTTTGATAAGTGTATAAGATGCAGGTGAAAGAAATTGGTGTCATGAAAATCTTATAAATATTTGTCCCCCACCTAAATTATATATATATATATATATATATATATATAAATTGTTCAAATTTTCAATCGTTAATAAAATATTTTTTACTTATTCTATCAAGTTCAAGTAAATTTTTTAAAATTTGTAGTCGAGGATATTTGATGTTAATACTGTTTTTTCAAATATTAATTCCTTAATTTGTTAATTAACTTATTAAAAACTAATTTTCTTGCCAAAAATCTTCATTTCCCAGCCTCCAAATAAATAACAAATTCAGTTTGTTTTTCCCCAAACTAATGATGTTACTTGGTGAGGGTTTTATGTTTTTGGCCGATTATTTTAAACCATTCTATTTATTTTCATAATGCTTGATGCTTTTAAAATTAAACATTGTTAATTAAACGATTATTTCGGATTTATTTTGAAATATTTTCATAAATAAAAAAATAAAAAAATTAAATAATGCACAAAATTAGAAATTTCTAATATGTTTTTCTTCAGCCCTACTGGCGAGGAAAATTCACACATTTTGCGTTGTCACAATTGGTTTTGAATCCTGAATTGGTATTGAAAATTTAACGTATAATTTCTGTTATCAATTTTATATAGTAATTGTAATGGTTAGTGTGGGATAGTATGGATGGTATTTCGTTGGATTTGCAGTCTTTGGCTGCGAGTTCAAACGCCATGTATAGAAAGAAGAATAGAAATTTGCCAGGAAATTCGCTTTCCTTTTGCCGCTTAATATTGTGTCAATGTCATATTTTTACACATATTTATATCAATTGTTGTAATATAGTAAAAAGTAACTGAAATAAAATTTTTCTTTGTTAACGTAAGTAGGAATTGATTTTAAAAAATTGTTTTTTGCATTAATTGTTTGTCTAAAACTTAATAACTTTGTTTGAAAGTAATCAAGTTTTTAGATATCAGTCATGTTAATTTTGAAAATAAAAAGGAAAAGAAAGGCTTAAAATTGTAAAACTAAAAAAAGAATTTTCAAAGAATTCTTTAAATAAAATGGTTTTATGATACTCTTATCTATATTAATTAGAATATGCGATTATTCAGCTTTTATTTCCTTGGGTATTCGGAATCATTTTAAACGATTCTATGAATCTCAATAAATTAATAAAAAATAAATAGTACATAAATAAATAAAAATACCAAAAATAAATAAATAAATGAAAACCTCAAATATAAATAAAAAAATGTTTCTTTGTCTCTCATTTTTAGTTATCTACTATTTTTTCTTTAAAAATTCCTTTCTGGTTTTCTTACAAACTTTCTTTCGAGGGACTAACTAAAATCAGATTCAGACTTTATTTTCCCGAGTTCGAAAAAGATTTGCTTTAATTCTTCATCCTCAGAGCAACTAACGGTCTGAAAAGACACGCAAAGAAGATGACCAACTCTGGATATTCTCAAAAATTCCCCTTTCCCAAAGAGTTTTGGTTGAATCAGAAGAAAGAAAGAAAAAAGAAGAAAAAATGCCAGAGCTTCATTTTTGCTTCCACGAAAGTTTGTTTCTTTCAATAGATCGATGAGATTATTCTGAGATTACATTTTGTTTTCTTTTTGTTATAAATCATTCGACAAAATATTTTCTTTTACTATACATTTAAACTATTTTTGCTCATTCTTTTGTACGAATAAAGTATTTTACTTTCTCTAATACGATGTACATAAAGAAAAGGCATTGTTATCGCTAACATGTTCAAACGTGAATTTTGACGAGTTTCCAAATTTCAGACCTATTTTGTTCCGAAAATTATAGCTTTTTGAATAATATCAATCCGTGTATCTTTGAGCATGATGACTCAAAAACCATTGAGTTAGAATCCATTGAGTTGATGAAATTGGATAGATGATCTGTGGCAAGTGAAGGTCGAGTCACGGACCTGCGACGCTAGAGCAGCATCCTAATAACATAATCATAGTACTAAAAGTATACTTCAGTATAGTAGATGTTATTTGGCTTATGAATATACGGCCACAGTACCGCCCCAATAGCCAGTCGGCGGAGAGATGAATGATTTTTATAGCTCCAAGGATTATGGCGGGCGTGGAAGTGCGTTCATGCGTAAAACGTGTTTGACGGCTTTAAATTTTTAAATGTGTGTCAATTTGTAATGACTGTTTTCTTGCAATTATTCACTAAAAATTACATATAAATAGAGTCTTCTATTATTATTACTTACCAACGACATACAGTTAAGAAGACATATGCAAATTTATTAGAGGGTATGCGAGGAAGATTCATGGAGACCTCTCTTATTATGTTAACATAGAATTTAGTTCGGTATCAAGTCTTTTTACAATTTATAAGAAAATGATTTAATTCTTGAAGATATTTATCTATATTCTGGAATATATTATTTGCTTTTCATGAAAACAGTACTTGGTTTTATTAAAATATTAAAGGGTTAAATTTAAATTGTTTGAAGACGGTATATGTAAGGAAATATCTGCATATTTACTTCCTGAAAAATACATTGCTTGGCTCATCTGATCTCATCTACTTTCTTTAAATCGGAGTAATAATTACACAAGATTTCTACAAAAAATAGTTACAAAGTTTAATTAGTTTCTGAACAGTTATACATATACCTCTAGGCTGAAAAATGCTTCTATACATAGTATAAAATGAAGTTTCCTAAAAGCATTAGTACGTTTGAACCACAAAAACTTATATAGAAATATTTATATATATTTATCTAATATTGGAAATATTTATACCATTTTGTAGAGCATTTATTGAGAAAAGTTTTAGAGCATTCAAGTCATATATATATATGTATATAAAAGGAACTTGATAATTGAAATTTTAACTTTTCCCTTATTCACGCATGCATAAGGGCCCCAAACTGCCCATGCGCAAATGGCAAGAACTGTGGTATGCATATGCGATACATTTCTTTGTTTATGTCTGATTTTAAACAGTGATTCAAAACTCATTATGTCCTCCAAAAAAGGAAATTCAACCTTGGCCAGAAGAGGTAAGAAATGTTCGATTAGTGAAATATCAAATAATGTCCAAACTTAGAGAAAGAGAATCCTTTGATGATTGAAATAACCGTCTTTCTTTAAATAGTATTGTAATTGAATTGCAGAGACAGAATGAATTTTCTGAAGAGCGAAATGATCACCTGTGTTTTGTTTAGGGAGTTATCGCATTTTTACCTTCGTAACAATCTAAATATTTCTGAATGTGTGCTATAAAAATTGTTTTGTAGATATTTTTGTAAATTTCTAAAGATATTTTTATGTTCGTTTAATGTTGCGTAACATATCCATGTCATAATCGTTGAAGGCTAGAATTAATTTTAAAGCTAATTTTTCTTCATGGATTCTATGCCACGGCGAATGAAGGGTGAATGCTAAAATAATGTAAAGAATGATATATCTTTGAAACAGTAAATGTACAGCTGAAAAATTTCAAAACTTAAATTTTCCAACAGTACCATGATCTTATATGTATGAATTAACTTACTAGCATTTTAAATAAAAACAAGTTTCGCCGATGTTGGCGCCGTTTGGCGAGGAGCTTCGCTCCAGCCTGGTTGGTTTGGCGAAAGGAATATTCTGGTAGCCGCTAAACCTTTCACGAAGCCTCGTGCGGGTTCACTCGGTATATAAGGGACGGGTTGCCGTAGGTTGAGTGAGTTAGAGTTTCTCTCTCGAAAGAGAAGCGTCTCGCTAGATTAGCGGATTACTTTTCTCGCTTGTTATTAGTGAGTTGTGTTTACGTTTGCAATTAACGTTGTATTACTGAGCTCATTGTGATTTACAGCTTACTGTGCTATACGATAGCTGTTTTGCAGTCTGTGTTTATTGTGCGTAAGGCTTGCATTTACGCTGTAAGGGACTGTTACTGCTGGATTGTATTTATCTGAAGTTTTATTTTATCACGCCATCCTGTAAATACGTGTAAATGAATTTGTTTGTGGTGTCCTCAAGTAAAGTCCATTCAATCTGAACCCGCTACTCTAAAAACGTAACAATATAATAAGCATGGTATTTATATACACCTTTATATATCAATAATAATGACTCACATAAGAAAGCGATTTATAAAACAGTGATCGAAATAACTGCTTTGTTTCAGTGTTGTGTTGCTTATTACATTTTAAATATCATCTGTCATAAAGAACATATTTACTTAAAATTTTTACATTTCCTCCTATGCATAGATCTATTTTAAATATTCTGTTCCTGATTGCTCTAATTCGAATTAGTTACTGCCTACTTTCTTCGCTTCTTGGCGACTATAAATTTTCTGAATGGAAATAAGTAAAGTTAAATTAGTTGGTAGCATTGATAATCGATGATTAGTTGGTAGCATTCTTAAAAATATGACTTTTGCTAAAACAGTGAGAACATGACCACAAAATTTTTTACGGACTCTTAAATATATTATTTACCCTTACATACTCTGTATGACTTTATAAAAATAATAAAGACAGAAGATATAAGAAAAATCTTACTCTTAGATTCCTACTGTATAAGAATTATCGATTTTAGGCGTAACGATTGCTTACTTTTCTGATTCTTTCGCATGATCATTTTGTGCTTCTTAGTGGAGCGAAAAAACTAGTATGAATTAGAATGTCTTTATTTAGATTAATTAACATAGAATTATAATCTTAAAAACATTATCACATACTACATTATATTTGCCTAACTTGTTGCATTTAAATCACGTTTGCATGCATGCGAATGTACAAACAATTAACCCTTTACCGCATATGGTCCCATATATGGTGTTCCAGTTTTGATTCAATTTTATATCCAAATTAGGTACTATAAAATAATTCATAATATTTTAATCCACTAAATATATATTTAGAAATAATAAAACGCAAAAAAATTGTCTACGATTTTATGACACTTCGAAATAACACCACTTTTGTACAAGCGGGTGAAAAAGCAGAATTGAAGTGCGAGTGATTCATTTTCAAATAACGATGAGTAAAATGTACGTACTTTTTGACAAAAAAAATCTTCTTGGAGTCGATATACTCATCTTTCTCTATGGATAATAATTTTTCTTCTTTTCAACTGTAATGGCTTTTGTCTCAGTGCATACGAGCCCACATATGGTTCCGTAACCCCCCCCCCCCAAAAAAAAATGATTTTTTTCATTTTTCTTTTAATATGTCTTATTAATAATTAAATAATTATTATTATATTTCAACCGTGAAAAATCTTTTTTTCAACTTTTAATTAATTCATGCAGTAAAAGGTTAAACTATGAAGTGTTGAAAATATTTTGTGAAATTTAACACAAACTGTAAATGCTAATTTTTTTTTTCGGCATTTAATTTATCTCCTCACGTCTCGTTGTTGCAGTTTTCATTTTTTATTTGGACTGATAGACAGGCTGGAAAGTTTCCGGAAATTCTTTCATGTAAAATTTTTCAAATTTTGAAAAAAAACCCTGCAAATTTGCTAGAAAGAATTACGTATACTGACTTCTATTTAAAAGTATTTTTTGTTTAATTATGTTTACAAACTGAGATGATTCCAAATGCTTAAACAATAAATTTTTTGAACTGAAGGATATTTGAAATATGGAATTTCACTAAAATCTAGAATATCGATATTTTGATGATTATCATTCATTGTTTTTGTATACTTCGTGCAAGAGAAAGTAAATAGCTCTCAAAATTAATGAATTATAACATATTTCATTAATTATTACTTATAATCCAATTTTGTACGTTATCGTTTAACGCAATATAGCTATAAATGCACACGGCATATGACAATCTTTGTTATGCTAGTTTTATTAAAAACATTACTTTTTATACAAAGCAACACAGCGGTAAAATGCAGGCATTATGCCAGTTGAAATACGTGCTATTATTTTTAGCACAATTGCTTTCAACATGATTAGTACCTGTGGGCGTTTACTTGGCATAGCCTGACGTATAATGTCAAAATAACTCTAAATAGACATAATTATAGAGAATGAATTCAGTATTCATTTTACTTCTGCTTAAACCTTATGACAGGCAATTTATCTAACTATAGGTAAAAATACAGTTGCTTTCAGCTTTTGACAAGAATGTTCCATCTCAATTTTCAGGTTTCAATAGGAAAGAATTCGTGACCAAATTGTTAATTTTTCGAATAACTTATTTTATGCGTATTTGATTTGTCTGTTAACCTTTATCTTAACATTTATCTGCAGGAAGTGGAAGTTTGACTTTGTTATAATATTTTGAATACAGTAACTGGTTCCGACAAAGTTAAAAATAAGCATTGTACGATTGCTATTTTTGTACTCAATTTACCTACATTCCTACTGCATTATTGTTTATTTTCGAAAAGAGATTTCTCGACATTATTCCTGAAATAACAAATCTATTTCTTCATGCAAGAAATTAATTACGAAAAATTTAGAAATTAGTTCATTGCAAAAAAAATTATCGAAGAACTAGATTTTCAGTCAGACAGAAAAAGAATTTTACCTTTGTGATTGGTGCTTACCATCTGACCATAAATTATAGACATTTAAAAAAACTGATTAATTTTAAACGATTGGACAATATATTATTACAAAGTTGTTGTGTGTTGTGACTAATGACACTTGCCATGGACAATCATTCGCTGATACGATCAGCAGATTTTAAGCTTAAGAAATGCATCGCTTTGTTTTTACAAGTAGCGCCATCTAGGGCCAAGAGTACGACTTAGCTACACACACGTCACAACCCTTTTTAGGGGGCGGACTGCATTCATGCAAATTCAATCATACAAATCAGATCGTAATTTGGACCAGGAACAGCGAACGATCATCTCTGACCCAGTAACCCCAGTGGTATTACTGTCGACATTGAGGACTTTTCGACCACGAAAAGACTTAACGAGCGCCAGCCGCCACACACTCGAAGGAATGTTTTGGCGGTGAAATTCGAACCCGTAACCTAAGGAGTACGAGTCCAATGCTCTACCAACCAGATCATCCCGGCCCTTATTACAAAGTGGTAAAACGTATATCTGTCATGCCAATCTTGGCAACTTTTTGGATCAATTTGGCGAATGTTTTGGCGACCAAAGTTGGAGATCATGGGGAAAAGGGAATTTTCTTTAAAAATTCAGATGATCTGATCATATATAAACTGAGACTAGTTTCTCCCTGGACGCTTGGAGAAAGTTCTGGAACTTTCCAAACATTACATCACTTCCTGTCAGTGACATTATCTCCTGTGGAGAGACTATAAAAAAGCAAGCTAGCGATTGAATGCGCTGTGTTATTGCGGTATTTCTTGTTGACTAATGCAAGTACTGCGACTTGGAGATACGTTAGAAGTTTCCTGGTAGACTTCGTTAAAAATAAAGAGCTTTATTTTCATAAGAACATGCTTATTACACACAAAAAAATTGTAACAATATATTTTACACATTTTTTATTGTTTAATTAAATGAATAATACAATAAATTCAAAGAGAATACAATTTTTGTCAAAACCATATATGAGAATAAGTATAACAAAATGGTTACCATCTTTTCTAAAACAAATTACAACTTCATAGCATCATTAAAAAAATTACTTTTAACGGTTTTGGAAGTGAATAACATAAAAAAACGTAAATTCAGAAACAATATTTAATAACTTTATTTTCTCAATTCTTTAAAGGTTCTTTCTCAGGAGCATTAATCTGTACTTTTCGGATCGTCGATAATAACATATTCGCATGATAGAAATAGTTTATTGGATTCTTGAAAAAGACCGATAACTTCTGTTGGTCGTGTCTGTCTGCTGTTATTACCGAAGAAATATGACAAAAAAATGTTTCCAGATTATTTTTTTAAAACGCAATTGTTTTTGATCACGCATTTGATGACGTTTAGTGCTTCTGCAGCTTTCATACCGATAATGGGTCGTTGCTCTAATGTCTTTAAAGATTAAAAACATTATCGAAATCTTTTTAATGCTGATACTTTTTGGACATTGTTAAAAACCATTTAAAAGTTGTACATGTGAATAGGACAGTCAATATTTTAGAAATAGAATCTCACTAGAATTTGTCAATTTTTTCACATTGCTGTATTTATGCTGAAACTAAGATATTAAAGTTAAATTTTACATTTGAAAAAAAAAAAGCTCTATCAACTCTTTTGGCAATGGTTTAATCTTTAAATGTGGTGAATTTCTCATTGTTTTAACAAGGCCTAGTTTAGTTCTTTACCGCACGAAAGACCACTATTACATTTTATATTTAAGCATTTTAAAAGAATTTTTTCATTTCTTATTGAATACATTATTCATAAAAGCCCTATATTTCCAATAATATTTGTTATTCAATATAACATGTAGTAATTGCTTATATTAAGCAATTGAGTTTTATACTTAAATCTAGCATATTTGCATAAAAATTAGATTAAATAAAAATTTTATATATAAACACATTTTAACAGGATGATTGACGAAGAGAAGAAATTTTATCACGCCCCAGTAAGCATAGATTTATACAAAGATAAATTGATAAAATTGTATCCGTCTACATAGCGATACAAGAAGAAGAGACCAATTTTTTTCCTTAAATAAATTTGCTCTGAGACTTTGATAGAGATTTCTGTGACACGTGTAGACGTAGGTGAGGGAAACTTAGGTATCTTTAAAAGAATGTTTTAGGCATTAGGGATTTTTAAACTTTCACTCAGAGAACATAAGGTAATGCTGAAGTCTTTTAGAGCATTATTAAAAATAATCAAATAAAAAGTAGGAATTATACTTGGTAATAAGGGAGCTTTTGATAATGTAATATGGACTAAATTAAGATAAAAATTAGGAAATTAATTGATATTTAAATTATATTAAGAAATATCCTTATATATATTTATGTTCTCTCTCTCTTTCTCTCCGTGAGTATGTGTGTCTGTTGGTGAGGGTAATTTAGGATTAATTCTATTGCCGGAAGGAAAACTAGTAAATAGTTAGAGATAACATTGAAAAAATGGATTATGCACAATTCTATTAATTTTAAAATCATAAGATTGCAAACGTGAATGTCATGCAACAATTAGTATACTTTTAATAATCAACAGAGAGTCACTTTCACTTATCGAGTTTTTAAAAGTAAGTATAAAACATTAAACTTTCGGAATATAACGGTTAACGAAATTCTTTTGCCTAAGGTTTTTACAATGTATAAATAAAACTTCATTCATAATTGTAGATATATCAAAACAAAGAAATTTATTTTATGGATACCATGTATTCGAATGTGGGAAATGAACAGTTAATTGAATAAAACGTTTTCATCAGTTAAAAGTATTTTATAAAAAAATTAAAAGTTAATTGATAAAATTGCAAAATTGAAGGTCATGCAACATTAAATACTCTTTAATTAATCAAGAAAGGTCATTAAAGAAGTTACTCTTCATAACCTTTTTTGATTAATATAAATTGGATTATATAACCTCTTTTGATTTATAAACTCTGTCGATAATTAAAGAGGTTACTCTTTAATTATCGACATTTTGAAAGTGCTGATTTTCCATGGGTATAAAATATACTATCGGAATATATTGCTGCAAAAAGAAATATTTAAAATTCACCATATCTCGATTGGCAGAGCATTGGACTATGAATCCTTTGGTCCGTGGTTCGATTCCCGGCCAACGCATTTTATCCAAAGACTGGAATTTTAATTTAAAATGGATCTTATTATTTCTCTAAAATCGAGATGATTCTAGAACAATCTTTACTATTTGTACGGAATGATTCTCGAATGTTCTCCAGCTGTATAAAAGCTGAGTTCGGCCCAGTTCTTCATTCTGTTCTCCAGTGAGTTGCTTGGAGCTAATAAACGCAAATCTTTCTAACCATCCTCGTCATTAATTCAGTCTTCGTGACAATATTTATTTACGAAATTCTTTTACACTTCGTATTTACAATGCGTAACGAAAACTTCATTCATAGCTGCAGATATCTATAAATAAGGAAATATATTTTATTGCTACCATCTATTTCTCTGAACAGAACAATTGGATAAATAGATTTTATTGATACGTTGAAAACTTTTAATCAAACAGCAAGTTCGAGGTAATGCATTATAGTTAGAAAAAAAAATGAAACGCATTCTGGTGGGTTAAAGAATTACTTACAAAATTACTTTGATGACATATATTATGATACTTTTACGCCTAAAAATGAAGATCTGTGTTACAAGTTCAAACCGATTTGAACTCGTAAGCCAGTAATTCAAAGCACAACTTAACCCCGTAACTGAAATTTTGAAGTGCTTTATACAGCCAGTGACATGGAGTTAAAAGGATTCCATTGTTATTTTTATTGTGTGGTTAGCATTGGAATCTATTTTAGGAACACAATTCATTCATGAAGTTACCAAAAACATTTTAAAAAATATTATATTAAAAGGGTCAAATATTATAATATTAATTGTTAGAAAGATGCTATAAAAACTTAAACAATTTTTTAATGGATATTTACATCTTTTATATACTAAGGTATGGCACTAATTTTAATAACAGTTAGAATTTTTTTAAAAAATAAAGAATGCCACATTTTAAAATATTATTTTAAGAAAATTTCTTTATTATTTTTGGATCTTTCAAATTGAAAGCATAACATGAAGTTAATGACTTCATAAATAATAACAAAATCTTTGTAAGAGAATAACTCGGTTATATGCACGTGCTAATTTTTAGACTTTTGGCAAAATACTGCAGAAATAACAGCTTGAAGGCAGTGATGAGATTATCGTATTGTAGAACAAATTATCAAGTGAGAATTAGTTTTAATGAACAACGCGGAGTCATTTTGACTCTGGCCTCTTGTTATAGGTTAAAGAAAAATAAATATTTTTATGGTGTTTTTTATATTTTGCCTATGGTCCTTTAACCGTTTTCAGTCCGATGTCTAGTGACACTCTACACTCCATACTGTGCATCATTTCGATGTTTTATTTATTTATTTTTCAAATTTAATTGTTAAAAATGCCTACATAATGGTTAAGAGAAGTAGACTAATTTTTCAAAGAAATTTGATTTAAAAGAATTATGTATATTTATTTTTCATAGCAATAAACAAATATTTGTATTAGGTGAATAATCTTGCATCTAATTATTTTTCGGATTGCAAAGGGTTAAATTTACGTTTGAACCTGATATTTCTGCACAATATGACTACTTAATCTAACAGTATCTTAAAGAACACGGAGAATATATTTACAATAGAAAGAAATAGATGTTAACTAAAAATAGCATGAAAAATCTTTCATTACTAATTTAATTAAATTATTTTAAATAATAAAAAAGTAATTTTTCTTTTTCGGGGTTTATTCTGTATTAAAATTTAACTAATGATTTAAAAATAAATTGTAAAAAAACCGATGGTAAAATAATTTGGTAAATAAAGGATTGATAAAGTTATAAATAAGGTTTGGAGAATAAAAGATTAAAATTAGGCGTCAAAAAGTGAAAAAATCATCATAATAAAGATTTGCCGTTATAACTATTTAATAAAAAAATCAGCAATAAATAGCTGAATGAATATTTTTCTTCTTCTGTCTAGAATAGTAGAATATGGATGTCTACATTTTTAAAGCTAATTGTTTCTAAAAATGAAAATATTTACCCAAAACAATTAATTACCTTGCATAATTAGGAGGCTGGATAATGCAGAACTAATTAAAAAATCAATACTATTCACGGATAAATTGAACCGTCAAGTTTCTAAATAAGATAATTATCTTTTTCTTAAAGTTAACTCATGTTTTTAATTTCCAGGTTCAATTAAGACCAGAAATAAAAAAATATATTATTGAGAAATTAGTTGGATATTTCCAAAAGCACTGCAATGAGTTTAAATGAATATTGAGGCCAGATATATCATTTTGCCCTTAAAGCCCAATAAGTGTTTTATTCAGTTTAAATGGTATAATTTCTCAAATGTTTGTAAATTGCATTTCTTTGGTATCTTATGTAGTGATAGCCTTATAAGCCAGATAACATCTACGATACTGAAGTCGACTTTCGTATAATGGTCATGTTATTCGGCTACAGGCCCTAGCTTTGCAGGTTCGTACCGCGACCTTCACTCGCTACACTTATAGTAATAATAATTTTTACTAAATTGACTAAGGCAAGCATTTAAGGAAACTATATAATTTATACAGAGGAAAAGTATTGTTATCCATATGCTATTAACTGTATAGATAAGGAAACGTAGACAATCATATCGGTATGAAACACATTATTCTAAGCTTTGGCCTGTAAAATATTCTTTTTTTAAGGCTGAGAATATTGCATCAGCACAACCAACTGGTAACCGTGATTGCAAGCTATGTATTCGCGTTCTGTTATAACATGCAGAATTGATTGGTTACGTAACAAATATACATAATCTGAAGTTGGAATCATATCAAACTTATTTCAAACTCTTATAGTATTCCTTTTCGTCCTCCTTGTGAATGTATATCAACATCAGATGCTATATTACTTCTAGAAGAGACGCGAGACGTCTTTACTTATCGAAAATCACTTTATCCAAGACTGATAAATATGAATAACAGGATGATGAGTTCTATCATCGTTATTTATGTTATTTGTTTTAAACCTGTGTTATTCAAGAATGGGCATAATAATGAGCATGGGTTAGGATCGCTTAGCGAAAAGAAATTGATTACTTAAAAAATATCAGAAATATAACCTACCATCTTATCTTACATTAAAAACGAATTTCTACCTTAGGATTTGCATGGACAATCGATGGGAGCTAAAAAGATGTCCATAAAACTTTGACATGAATGCTTTGTTCAAAAATTTAATTTGATAAAAAAGATAAATTGGGTAAGAGTACTGATATAGCAAGTTTGCATATAATCAGTTTATTGTCAGAATTGAAAAGCTGACTTAACTTTTCAGTAATAAATATCAACTAAATTTATACTCTATAAATGAAATATAATATTTACAATTTACAAAGAGTTTAAAGGCTATTTCGAAAAAAGATGTATATTTTTGATTAGTATGAATTTCACGGAAGGTTAATAATTATAATGGAGGATATCTTTTCCAATTTTACAGTTAGCTCCAAGGCCTTTTGTGTGTGAATTTTTTACAGTATAGCTTCTATTTTTCAAACGACGAATCTCCTTCATTTTTTATAACTTCCATATTTGCCTCAAGGATTGATGCCAAATATCTTAATGAATTCAGCATATTCACTTTACTACATGTTTACGTTACTTCCATGGCTATAGGAGAAGCCATTTTGAATTTAAAGAGCTTAAATGGATTTCATCTACCATATAAGTCAGATAATGTATAATATATAATATACAGTCAGATAAGCATAAATGATTTATCTGATTGATTTCAAGACCGTATTATTTAAAAATAACTAAAATAAGTATCCTTTTCATATCTTAATATTAATAATTTAATTATTCAGCATATGTTTGACTTTTGGGAATAAAATACTTTAAGCTTATGTATTAAATTCTTAGCATGGTTACATAAACTCGTATAAAAATTTTCAGCGTGCATTTTTAAGTTCTTACTATTAGCTCACACTCTCCTTATATAGTACAAATTTGTAATCGTTTATAAAATATACTGTTTATTTAATTAATAAAGTTCAAGTGAATTTTTTATAACTTGTAGTGAATGATATTTAATGTTAATGCAGATTTTATAAATATTAATTCATAGTTTTTAATTATTTAATAAAAAATAAACTTTCTAGTCAAAAATTTTCATTTCCTCGTAGCCAAATAAGTAACGAATTCAGTTTGTATTTTCCCAACGATAATGAGGTTAGGCTTAACATGTTTTGGGACGATTGTTTTTAACGCTCCTATTTATTTTCATAATGCTTGATGTATTTAAAATCAAACATTGTTAATGAATCGATTTTTTTATTCATTTTGATGTACTTTCAAATTAAAATAATACAGAATATAGAAAATTAGAAATTTCTAATCTGTATTGCGTACTGTAACTTATGTAGAAAAATCACGCATTTTGCGTTGCCACAATTGGCTTTAAATCATCACTTGGTGTAGAAAATTCAATGCTAGTATGATTTTTTGATGAATTATTTATTTTAACTGTAATCGTTATGCTGGGATAGTCTGGATGATATGCCGTTGGATTTACATCCCTTGGGCTACGAGTTTGAACACAATGTATAGAAAGGAGAATGGGAAATAATCAGGAAATTGGCTTTCTATTTTGCCGCGTTTATTGTGGCTCTGTCATACTTTTGAATATATATTCATATTAATAGTAATTATTTAATAAAGGGTAACTGAAATAAAAAAAATATGTTAACTTAAGTAGTAATTGATTGAAAAATTTGTTTTTATTTTACTTTCTTACATTCTGAACTTTATCAAAAATAATGCATAAAAATTCTAATGATATTGATTTTTTAGAAATATACTCACTAGTAATTATTAATCAGTAAACAATAGGAATAAAAACATCTTTGCTAATCTATCTAAACGATTTGTTTCTCATTTAGAATCAAAAAGTATTTTAATGACAGTAAAAAAGTTACTTCAAAAGAATGATAGTAATTTTTGTAATGATAGTGAAAAATATTACTCTTTTTACATTAATTTAAATTAAATTTAATCAGTTTTATATTTTATTATGTTTAATGTGACAAATTATCAAATTTTATACTCTATCGTGATCATTATAACAAAAATCGATTAAATTTTTACAGCTTTCTTATTTTAATAAGGTTAACATAAATGCTGTCATATTTTAACATGGGTTCTCATAATTAACTTATTTCTAGACACTTATCCCATAATTTTAAATTAATTTTCTTCAATAATAAAAAAAGATTGAAAAATTACCATTTTGAGAAAATATAATTTAATCTTAAAGATCATGATGCATTATTTTGTTTTATTTTTCAAAAAAAAATGCTTATTTTGATAATTTTTGTTTTATGAAGAAATGCTGTTTATGGTATATGACGTAATTTGGTAATGATGAGTGTCTATTTTTTCTCATTATCATTTCGAAAATACAGGAATACCAATTCGCTAGAAGCTCGTGCTCATTATTAAAGTTAATTTTGTTCCAATTTGTCTGCTGTTTCACCAATCTGACAAATCCTTTCAAATATGCAATTATTAACCAATTTAGCTATATTTTTCAATAAAAGCAAATGCAAAGTTGTTAATCTTAAATTTACTTATTTTCAGCTCATTATGCATTATTATGGACAATCCATTATTTTTTCACTCTAAATGTTTAACAACAATGTACATGGAGTGCGAAATATAAGTAAGATTTCAGTTCCACTAATTCGAGTTCATTTCTTGCGAAAATTAATAATTTTTTGATAAATTATATATATTAACTGTAATTATTTAATAAAAAGTAACTATTTTTTCCTTTTTTTAAATTACAGGAGTTGACTTAAATTATATATATAATCTTTTTTTTTTTTACTTTTCAATTGCCTTAAAATTCATATTCGGGGATAACTAATTAACTTTTTACTTAAAAAATACTAGATTTATGATTTTCACAAGAATTGAACTCACTCTTTCTTCACCTTCGCTTGAGAAATACTGAAATTTTTGCATTTTACTGACTGAGCTACTGCCTATTTATCTCGATTTTCATTAAAAACTGCTAAAACTCTATTCAAAGTATTAAAAATTAATTAAACTTAATTAATGTTTGAAAAAACTGTAATAACATTGTCATCCAATACAAGTTTTAAAAAAATTACTTGATCTTGATGGATGAATAAAACGTATTTTATTAACGATTGAAAATTTGAGCAAGATATATAAATATTCATCTGATATAGTTGTAGACAGTTCATTATTCTTGCAAGTTAAATGCCAGGTTATAATTTGCAGGAATTCCAAAACATAGGATAAATTTCAATTCCATTAGAGGTCTTCACAAGTTGTTCAACATTTTCCCTATTGTTTTAGTTTTTTTAACGCATCGCATTTGGTTTTAATTAACTAATTAGATTAAAAGAAAAAGTAGTTGTATTTTTCCCTACATAGTTAATTTGTTTCTAATTCATGGTGAATAATTACGAGAAGCTAATTCATTTTGCAACTTAAATGCAAGAAAATAGCTTCCATAAAGTACAAAGAATAAAAAAGATTTTGATTCCATTTGAAAACAAAACTTTTGATAAGCTTTGCATTGTTGCCTTCCCCAATTGATTCTGTAATCAGAAGAATTATAATGGAAATTATAACAATTATCTAATTAGCAATAAGAATCGAAAGAATAGATACTAGTTTTTATTATGCATTTTCTAACTGTATATTTTAATTGTTTTAAGTCCATCATGCATATATGTATACAATATATTGTTACGTTTTTAACATAGGTTGTTCGGATTGAACGGAATTTACTTCAGGACAGCACAAAAAAATTTATTTACAGCTATTTACAGGATGACTTGAAAAAGTAAAACTTCAGATAACCACAATACAGCAGTTAATAGTCACTAACAGCGTAGATACAAGCCTTACGCACAATAAACACACACTACAAAACCGCTATCGTATAGCACAGTAAATAGTAAGTCATAGCGAGCTCAATAATACAACGTTAACAGCAAAGGGAAACACAGCTCACTAATAACAAGCAAGAAAAATAATCCGGTAAAAAATCCGGTAGTCCAGCGTGGCGCTTCTCTTCCTAGAGGGAAAAACTAACGATCTGCCGGAGCTATGGCAACCCGCACCTTATATAGCCGAGTGAGCAAACACCCAAAACACGTGGAGCTTCATGAAACACCAGCGGCTACCAGACTATTCCTCTCGTCAAACCAACCCGGCTGGCGCGAAGCTCCTCGTCAAACGTCACCAACTTCGGCATTCTTCCGCGGCATTTGCCCATTCATAACAATAAGTTTATAGATCGTTCTATAGCAATATACACCCAAATTGATTAATACCGTTGAAATGCTGGTCAATATAAATTTAGAAGCAAAAACTATGAGAAGCAATGTTATAAAATGTACTTAAAATATTCTAAGAATGCTAAAGAAAAAATCTATGGATATAAAATTTATAAAATTTTAACTTTTTTCTACTTGTGGAAAAATGTTAACATTACCGACAAATGTTATTTATTTATTAAAAAAATTAATCAGAATGGCTCAAAATTTTCTCCCACTATGGTTCTATTTTACAAGAAATAGCTGGCAAATGTAATAACTTAAAGGTTAAAAATCTGCTCTTTGTTTTAGCTAGAATGGTGTTTTTAACTTTTATATTATAAATCTGAAAGTATACCAGCCTAGAAACAGTATTTTGCCAAACATTAGTAAGTTGTAATCGGTTTAATGAAAGATACCGTTATTACAGCTTATATTTTTTACAAATTTTTACAAACATATGAGAATGAAATACTGAAAAGATAAAATGGAATGCTAAGAAAAAAAAGAAAGGAAGGAAGGAAAAAAATCCCCTTAGATCTAGAATTTTTAATATAGTCCGTAAAATGAAGGGGAAGATTCTTATCAACCTGCTTGATATAAAAAAAGATATGACGGAGAAATGCGACACAAAATTTAAAAAAAGCAGCAAATATTCTTTAAAAAATATTTTTAAAAAATCTTGCAACCAAGCATAAAACTCAGCGAAGGAGAAAAATATCCGTCGAATACCTGAAATGAAAATTGTTGGTGACAAGAATGTATTTCTTCTCAAAATATTTTTTTGAAAGCAGAAAGTTAAATTAAATGTCTTTACCTTTTTAATGGCGAAAAAAATAGAAACAATATTTTAATGTTTTTATTTGTTCTTTTAAGAATAAGGTTGTCATCAAAACACCTAATTTAATCTGAAGAACACTTCTTTCACGATACTTTTTTGAAGTCAGTATTTGTGTTGAAAAAAAAAGTTGTTTTGATTTTGAAAATTCGTTATTGAATCTGAAATAAAAGCGTACACAAATTATAAAAATTTGGTTGATATGGATTTGTAATATTATTGTCTTCTAATGTTTATATAATCATCAAAAAGATAGTTTTCTGGCGATTTTTAATGGATGTTTAATATATGCTAGATCAGTGATTTCCGCTTTGGCGATTATTTGGGGACTTGCGAAACATTTCTATCACTATACTATTTTGAAGATAGTGTTTGCGTTGAAAAAAAGTTGTTCTGATTTGAAAAATCGTTATTGAACCTGAAATAAAAGCGTATAAAAATTATAAAAATGACAATGTTATGGATTTGTAATATTACTGTACTGTAATGTTGATATAATCACCAAAAAGGGAGTTATATAGCGATTTTTAATGGGTGCTGAATGTATGCCAGATCAGTGATTTCCGGCTTTGGCGATCATTTGGGGATTTGCGCATCATTTCTATCACGATATTTTTTTGAAGATAGTTTTCGTGTTGAAAAAAAGTTGTTCTGATTTGAAAAATCATTATTGAACCTGAAATAAAAGCGTATAAAAATTATAAAAATGACAATGTTATGGATTTGTAATATTACTGTACTGTAATGTTGATATAATCATCAAAAAGAGAGTTTCCTGGCGATTTTTAATGTATGCCAGATCAGTGGTTTCCGGCTTTGGATATTTGTGCAATAAAAAAATCATTGCGGTAAATGCAAGAATTTTAGATCTATTTCAGTTAAACGCCGAGGTTCGGATATATATGAAAAATTGAATACCCTGTTGAAAGATTATATAAACGGAGGCGCTCAAGAAAACTGCATTTGCATTTATGGTAATGTCAACAACTGCATCACCACTTTTGCCTATTCTTATGGAGTAAACCAGCTTTAGTCTGAGCAGTATTTTTCTAATATTATTATTTGACAAAGATTTTCTGTTTGGAGATATCAAAGTTTATCTCTCTCTCTCTCTCTCTCTGTGTGTGTGTGTGTGTTTTGATAAAGCCTCCAAAAAATAATTGTCTTTATATATAATGACAAAGTGATTAAAATTCATTTAGATGAGCAGAAGGAAAATAATTCAAAGTATAAAATAAATATACAATTTTGTACAGTTACTGAATTCATAAATTTGTTATAATAAAAGTTCAACTTTATTTCACTTTTTAATTTATAACTTCGAATATTTTTTTGAAATTTTATTCATCAGAGATCTCAATTTTGTATTAAAAGCTACTCTTTATTCGTTATTAAGTCTTTTTAATTTGATGTGTATGCCTGAAACACTTTTAAAAATTAAGTAAAAGTCTGTTAGAGGACATATGTAAGACGGTACGTCCATTATGTATTTTAAAGCAATTAAATCGCTTTAATAATCTGCAAACAATTATGTGTGAGAGCAACAGCGAAGGGGATAATCTTTTCCTAGCGTCTTCTTCAAAAGTGTTGTGCATGGTATGGCATAGATTTTTTTTCATCGATTTTGCAATGTTTTAGTAATTAAATTCCTATTTTGCATTCTCCCTTAAGAAATATAAGGAGAATAGTTGAATAAAATATTCATAAACTTCGGACTCGAGATTTTTTAAAATCTCCAATTTTAGACTTTCCTTAGTCAAAAGCCTATGAAAACGATAACCCAAAAGGTGCTTAGTTAGACAAATGAAACACATTTTTCAGTTTAACGACTTTTTATGAAGATAACCCAAAAGATGCTTAGCTAGACATATGAAACACAATTTCAGTATAACGCTTGCCTATGAACACTATAACCCAAAAGGTGCTTATTTAGATATGTTAAACACATTTTATAAATAACGCCTTTCTATAAACACGATAACCCAAAAGGTGCTTATCTAGACATACGAAACACATTTTCTGTTTAACATCTGCCTATGAACACTATAACCCAAAAAGTGCTTATTTAGATATGTTAAACACATTTTCTGTATAGTGTCTTTTAAACACGATAACCCAAAAGGTGCTTATCTAGACATACGAAACACATTTTCTGTTTAACATCTGCCTATGAACACTATAACCCAAAAGGTGCTTATCTAGACATATGAAACACATTTTTTTGTTTAACATCTGTCTATGAACACGATAACCCAAAAGGTGCTTGCTTAGCTGGAGATATGAGATTTGCCATGAAGTCTTTATAACAATATGCTGATTTTTGTTAAATTCCGGACGTAATCTACTCGTAGTAGATCTTCCTATCTAGCTAACTGAATATCCGTTAGCAATGTATAATGGTCGTGAGTTATAATATGAAAGATTTACTAAGTCACGACCATTATTCAGACAGTTGTGTCCGAATCACGGTATTTAATCGAATGTCGCAGGACAGATGGATGTGGCGAATAGCCCCTATGCGAAAAGTGACAACCGAATATATAAGCCAAAGAGAAATTCGGAGGACAGGCTTTAAAACATTCATGGTGAAAACCATCCGATCAAAAAAGATTTGGTCAATACCATGGATAAAAAGATCGACGATTCGCAGTTTGAACTTTGGAATTGGAATTTCTAAAGGCACTGGAATTCGAAATGTGAGTATATCAACTATGCACAAAAATTTCTACGTCTATATCTATGTTTGAAAATTTTCAATTTCGCGGTTGTTGGTACTTTTAGTTCCAGGCTCCTTACTCCGGATCATCAAATGAAGAGAATGGCTTATGATCGCGATTTTTTTTGGATCAATATCATAAGTTAAGTAATTTTTAGAGAAATTGTTAAATGGGACGATACTGGGTTTAGGGGATTGTTTTAGGTGACTGGACGTCATTAGTCACGCAGGCATTCGCAACTCGCAATGCTATGGCAGCCATGTTTTGTAATGGATATGGAGTCTTGTTAGTCTATCTCAGCAGCAAGGTCAATAGTAAATGCAGTTATTATGTTGCTGACAAAACTTTGGCATGCAATGCAAAATAAACGATTTGTTCTAATATCTAGTTTTTAGTTGCTAATTATAAGTTCTTGACCTTATTCAGTTAATTACACCTAAAATCTGATAAGACATTTTGGATGAGAAGAGATTTAGTATCCACCATATAGCTTAGATTTGGCCCCAATCGATTTTCACTCGTTTCACTACATAAAAACTAGAGAGGGGAAAGTTCACCTCCTAATATTTTAAGGTGAAAGTAGCAGTAAAGACTGTTTCTCTTAACAGGCTGTAGACCTGATGAGTGAGGTTCACAAATATTTATAGTTCGTTAAGTTAAATGTTTGAATAAATATGGAATCTATATTTAAAAAAAATAGAGAAATATGTGAGAAATTAAATAAAAGATATTTTTGAAAAACATCTCAGACGGTTTATGTTTTATAAGAAGTCGGGTTTTATTATATTGGAAATTGGAATATTATTTAAAAATAATTATGCATAAGCAAATTTAAATACATCAAATTATAAGATTATAGTATTAAGTAACATATTTGATATTAAGTGTTTTCAATAAATAATTTTGCTTCACTTACTAGGTTTTATATATAATTTTAAATAAATGTGTTTATATTTTGGTTTTGGAAGAGAAAAGAAATATTTATACGTTTTAAAAAGTTATGGATGAAACACGTTTTTTAATACTAATTTTAGTCAGTAATATTTTATTTCTACAAAAAATTTGTCATTTTTACTTAATATCGTTCCTGCATAACAACATTCATTATTTGTATGACAGTTTATCTTATGCTTACCTATCTCCAAATGCTTCAAATTTGATATTTGACTATAATTTAAAAACTACATTTATTCTCTATACGAATTGATTTGTAAGAAAAACTTCAATAAATATTTTCTTTATTTAATAACAGTATAAATTATCCTAAACTATTAAAGAAAATCCTGAGCAACGAAATATTCTTTGCGACTTATTATGTAAAATTGCACATTTTTAATCCTATTTCTATAGATTTTTTTTTAATGTGGAAAAATTTTAAAGAACAAAGAGAGGATTAAAATAGATGATTAATTGAAACATTACAATTCATTAAAAATAAATTAATACGTACACAATGAATAATAAGTTCATATTTAAAAACATTTTAAATTACGAATCACCAAAAATTATGAAATTCTGAATTTGTACTGATTGCTAATTGTTCTCAAAAGCTAAGACATTGGCTTTTTTACCCAAGAATTAAAATATTATTTTCCAATTAAAAGTTGAATGTATTTCTTGAATGGCAATAACTAGGTACAATTTTGAAGAAAAGAAGAATTATTGTCTTCATAGTTTTTTATTTAATTTCAAGCCCAATTAGCTTAAGAAAGCAGACGCAACTCAATGATTATTTTTAAGACTCTGAAATAAAGTATAACGTTAATTGATTATTGAAGACACAAATTAGAATCTTGTTTACAGCTATTTGCTGAGATTTAAAGCAAATATTTTTTAAAGATTGTTAGAAAAAAAATTAATTTTTTACACTAATTATGTATTTTTTAACAATAATGATTTGTTTTGACATAAATCATGAGGCCTGTTATTACTTCGGAGAAAAGACAAAAATATTTATTGTTTTCAATTATAATGACCAATCGCTATGTCTTCGAAGCGTATTGGTACATTGAAGTACCGTAAGGCTCCAATTATACGAAATATAATTACCCGAAAGGAATTACGTAAAAAAAATCCTTTGAAATGAAATAAAACATTAAAGAAATCAAAACAATTATCCTGACTAATGAGTTCAAATAATAATATTTAAATAAAAACGGCAGCTAACAATGAATGGAAAACCATATGTTGCTGTTATTAATATTAACTAGTAAACAGATTCATTTTTACTCTAAAAATTTTCTTTTATTTTAAACATTTATTAAAGTATTAGGTTATAATCAGATTCCAATTAAATCAAACAAATGTAGCTTTATTGTAGAAGTCATTTTTTTTCAATTCTATAGCCAAAATAAATAAAAAATCTACCTTTTTTTTTAAGAGAAATCTATTACTTTGACTAATTTTAAATTGAAACAATAATCATTAAATATGTAGAAGCCATATAGTATCTATTATCCTATTATAGTTACTATTCTATTATACTATCATATTATAACTTATCTATTATCCTATTATAGTTACTATTCTATTATACCATCTTCTTATAACTTATGTATTATTATATTATAGTTATTATTTTATTATACTATCTTATTATTACTTTTCTATTATCCTATTTTAGTTATTATTCTATTATACTATTTTATTATAACATCCATTATTATATTATAGTTTTTATTTTATTATACTATCTTATTATAATTTTTCTTTTATTCTATTATACTAATTATTCTATTATGATATGTTATTATAACTTATGTATTATCCTATTATAACAGAAATTAACTTTTCAAAAATAGTTTTTTTTAAAAAACTGCAATGCTGTAAGTTTGAATTCTGATACGAAATACTGGATTAATATCGTGCTTTACATATGGTTTCATGAAGACCTTGAAATTTGGATAATTATTATGCATTCATAGCAAATAGGATATCCCCAAAACATTGACTTTGTTTTGACCACAAACATATAAGCTACAATAAAAAAGATACAACGTTTTACGTTAAAGATTCCAATTTAAAAAATATGAATAAAAATATTAAATTTTTAAACGACTCCAGTATGTAAACTTTATCACCAGAATAAAATGATTTTTATTTGCTAATAAGAAAATATATAAAATTTGGCATTTTATCATTAAAAAAATCTCAGAACATTTAAAATTCATAATTTTAAATGAAACCACATACTGATGACTAGGCATGAGATCCCAGAGGGAAAATATCATGTTAAGTGATCGTGTTTTAAGATTCTTTCATAAACTGTGGAAGAAATCTATGATTATATAAATAAATAATAATTTTGTAATTTGCTAAAAAATTGTTTAAACTTTATAGAAATAATAACCTTAAGAAAAATATTAAAAAGCGTTTCTGAAATATTTTTTTTTATCCATACCAATGTCGATTTACATTCTTCTGACAATATTCGACCAAGTTCTTATTCTTTGACGTCACGACAGCCATCTTGAATGCTCCATTCTGATTCAGCTCTGCATATATGTGTAAATAGCGGCACAAATAAGATTTGGCAGTTTAACAAAGCGATAAAGGAGAAAATTTGCTTAGGGCTATTAGAGACTATTCACTTCTCTGGAAACTCTTTATTTAAATAGTATTTCGGAATTGTATTATAGTTAATTGGAATTCATTTTTGTTAAGATCAAACTTTTGGAAGTACTGTCTCAGAATACTTCTATAAAATCAAAAATATAAACATTAAGAATCTCATTAACTAGACTGTCTTCCTTTAATTTAACATTATACCTTATATACCCAAATTTGGGATTGTTGAAAACCATATAGTTTCGTAGAAAATTGTTTTTTGTGTCGAATTTCAAGTACCTTGAATGTACTTGTATTAGACTAGAAATACTTATTTCATAAATTAATGCGCTATCTTGTTTAAAACAGAATTCTTTAGATTCTTTAGGAAAAGGATTTGAGTTTTTGT
>JAOUZG010005735.1:15565352-15577334 GCA_026289955.1 Argiope argentata
ATATATATATATATCGATTTAGAAACTGAGCCACGTTAAGAGAGGACATCCTATATAATTAAGCATTTAGGCAAGAACCTTTAAAATATGGTAAGAAATAATCGTATATTTGAATAGATTATAATAGTTAAATGACTTATTGTGGGTTGGGATAGCCTGGGTGGTAGGACGTTGGATTTGCAACTTTTGTGTTGCGAGTTTGAACTTGCTAGCCGAACACATTCTCTCTGTGTTTGTGTGGTGGCTAGCGCACGTTAAATCTGTCAGGGTCACAAATTTCTCCACGTGGAGAGTAATACCACTGGGGTACTAGGTTAGAGGTGATCGTTCTCTACTCCAGTTCTAAACTACGATCTATGGATGAATGAAGTCTGTTCCGTAAAAAAGGTTTTGTGACATGTGTGAAATAAAAGTCACTCTTCTGCCTTCAGGTGTTCAAAGGTTCATACTCTTGGAATCCACTGCACCCCTCCTTCCATTGTAAAGCGTAACACAGGGACATCAACATGACTGGTTAAAATTACATAAGCGTAAAATATTAAGCTGAAAAATGTCTTTTGAAAGTGAATAAAACAAATTAGTGAATAAAAAAAATTGTGCAAACGTTTTCTAAAGCACATTCTAAAATAAAATAAATAAATAAAACATAAATGTTCTCTTTCTTTTTTTTAAGTTTCTTCTCAAAATTCTGAGTATAAAATTGGAGATACGCATGATGAAGAAAGAAATATATTTTACGAATAACTCTTTAAATCCTAAAATAATGTCATTCCCATGAATATAAATGAGGAATTGAAGTTCATAATTCCTTCAGAAATATGGCTGATGATAAATTATTCGGTCGACATCTCCCACAGAGATGAGCTCTCAAGCTGATTACACTGCGGACTTTTCTTTTTCTATACTTTCGCGCCTGCTTATAGTTCATGCCCACATAAAGTTGAAAGTAACCTCCATATTTGCATAACTTATATCAGAAACTATTTACCTTGTCGTTGCACAAAACTTTACAGAATATGTTAAAATTTATCGAAAGATGTATACATCAAGGCGACTGTTATAACTTACTTATGAATTTCGGAATTTTACTAAAATGCTTCAGTAATCTAATTTTATTTTGAGATTTTGTGTTATAAAAGATTAAAGATTAAAGAGTATTGGGAGCAAAAGTTTGTTTCATAAAATTCTGATTAGAATTAAACTTTTAGATGGGTGTTATTAGTATAATACCGAAAGTATTAAATGGAAACCTACAGATGAAGCTAAACTATATGAAATGAAAATATTTAGTTCTTGTTGTTTCTGAAAGTAGAAATTTTTAATCTGGATAATCAGGTATTGGATGTAAAATAACAGTTATTATAATTTTAGTGATGACTTTCAAGGTTTTTAACACATTGCACGAGTGTATTAAGCAACGATAATCTATCTTTATGGTGGATAATTCTTTAAATTAATAATACAGGGTTAAATTAATAATACAGGGTGTACATTATTTATTCTAGGGGTTTCCGTATTTCATAACCTTCGAATAAAAATTATTTCGCAAAAATTGATTACGTATTCGTAAATTACAACTCAAAGAGTTTTATTAATGATATTAAAGTATGCAAAAAGCTTATTAAAAACTTATATTAAAGCTAATTTTCACTTTGTAGCATTCAGCTGAAGTCGGTTATGGAGAACGTTCCATATTGTCAAATGCGGCATATATAACTGCACAGCCGATTGTCTCATTGATTTTCGTGGACTACGAGCAAACGTTTCTTGGATGCGATCAACCTTTTCCTGTGAAGTGCTCGGTCTCCCCGCTCCCTTTCGATGTAGAACGGTACCAGTTTCCTGAAATTGTGTTATCCAGTGTCTGATAGAATTATCCGAAGGAGGATCTTTCTTATAAGTGGTCCTGAAGTGACGTTGAGTAGTTAGAACTGATTTAGTTTTGAAAAACAACAATACACACATTGCTTTTTCTTGTACGGTTGCCATTTTTATATATGACGTCATAATAACCCAGACTGCAAATGCCCTAAGATCGCATTGTTGTTACGTAAAATTCTTTGAGTTGTAATTTACGAATACGTAATAGTTTTTATTCGAAAGTTATGAGGTACGGAAACCCCGACAATAATTAATGAACACCCTGTATATTATTAACATCAACAATTAACTGCTAAATGTCATTATAAAATCTAAAATTTTGTTTCGATTCAATTTCTGTGAAAGGGAGACTTTTACTGTATACAGATTACCTGTTAAACCTCTTTTGGACTGAATATCCGGTGTAGAATAGCCTTAAATACAACTGATTTATGGAATTAATTATATAATTATTTTAAAGTGTCACAGAAATCATCTCTCATTCATTTTTTTAGAAAGTATCACATTTCATTTTTATTTAATTTCAAATCGTCAAGTAATAAAAAATTCACCTTTGTTTACAATAAGTTAATAATTTTAGTTTAATTTACAATAATATATCATTTCACTTATTTTTAAATTTGATTTTTAATTTTTTGTCAATGTGATGTCAATACGTTGATAAAAGCTAATTTTTTCCATGATACACTTAATGTGCTCGCGGAGATTAAATTTTATTATTTTTATTTTGTGCCATATAAATTAGTGAAAAATATCGTTAGACTATTTTTAAAATATCATTGAAAATAGTAACTTAATTTATAGACTAAAACGATACTATAATTGAGAATGGTATTTTTAAATTTTAACTAGATGTAGAAATATTTTTGTATCACAATATTTTCGGAATTATCTAAGAATCACCAAAATTTTGCTTATTTTTAATTAGGTTTTAATTGAAAAAAATGCATTTTCATAACCTCTAAAACAAGCATATGCCAAATTGGGCAGGTGTAGGTCAAAAGGCCTGGACTTTAGAGCGCCTAAATACACATACACACGCACAGACGGACGGACTCACGCATGCATTATGCTTAAAGCTCATTTCTCAGTTTAATGAATTTCTAATTAAATTAACAGCTGTTTTCTGATGAAAATAAAATTTCTTCCTTATAATAAATTAAAAAATTTTTTAATAAATGAAATTCATTGCAAGAATCCTCTTTTTACATAAAAAATGAATTTTTGCAAAAATATTGGTATTGATGCCTTTTATTTGTAATTAACTGAATGAATACAAGTAACTGAAATGTCTTGGACAGTATCATAAAGGTGGAATATGGAATACTTTATTGAAATGAAAACTTAAATTTTTAACAGAAATCGTATATTTATTTGAATTGGAAAGTAAATAATCAATTCGAATTTCCATTATTCTTTTGATGAATTCATTCATCAATACTGAAGATTTCATGTGAATCAATTAGAATTCCTATTTGGATAACTTTGTGAAAATATCATTGAAATCAAATAAAAGAAATGCTTTTTCTTCACTTTTAAGAATGTGAAAATTATTTAAAATATCGTTTTTAATAAGGTGGTTCTTTTTCGGAAGAGGTTTAAGCTCACAAAACTAATTCCAAATTAAGAATTACTGTGAATTTTGAAGCACAATGTTATACATATATGGAAAAAAAATCATAATTTGATGTAATCATTAAATAAATCGCGTTTCCATAATACAAAAATTCTGAGATATTAATAAATTAATAATATTAACCCATCAGATATTTAAGTAAGACAACTATTCCAGAATTTTCTTTAAATCATGGAATATTGAAAATACAACATGAAGAACTTTCCAGAAATATTCATTGACTCCTCTTTCTTAATACCTTTTGTTGTGTTGTTGTTACTAATGGTGCTTGTAATGGACAAGTCCTCCATCTGATACAGCAGCAGATTTAAGCCGAAAGGAGCATCTCTTGTTTTTGAAGTAGCACCAACTAGGGCCAAGAGTAAGACTTGGCTACACACTCACCACATTCGCTTGCACAGCCTGTTTTTACAGTGAGGGGGCACATTCCCACATCTCACAGATAGCAGACAACCATGCCCGAACCGGGACTCCCAGAACACGAGGAAGTTACGCCACTTCTGTGCCAGAAAGCCGGCAAATACGTATTAAATGTCACCTATAATTTTGAGTGACATTTCCTACTTAATTAATCAAGAACTTATTTATTTAGCTTAAAGAGCGTTATTGAGTATAAATAAACTGCTGACATAAAAAGGTTTGACGAGAGATTACAGAAAGAAAAATAAGAGATAAGTCGAATACTTGATTTTTTGGAATTGCATTGACGTCTGGGAAAATGAAAATTCATTACATTTACGGTTTATTTCTATTAACGTCCTGTTGTAAAGCTAGGTTTATTTGGGACGGATTTCGTTATTTTGAACCCCAATCAGATCATGAAGACCCCCCCCTTCCCCTCTTTACACCACATCTGTGGGAGGCCGTTTCACCCTGATGTATTTAACAATCAACAGACCCCCTTACCAGACGGTTGTTCGGTGGATGTGGACGGTTCTCGAACCTTACATTCTGCGGTTCACGAGCCGATACATAACCACCCTTCCCCTGCGGCCCTTACCTTGAAAATAAAGCATGTTTTCAATTTTTACTGAAATGTGTTATGAGTTCAACCGATTTATTCAACAATTGGATTATTTATTATGTGAAGAAAAAGTGATTATGAACACAATGATGGTTAAAACTTACTAATACGAGCTTCTAAATGTATGATGCAAAAATTAAGCATACTGATTACGTATAGTAATCATAGCCTCATTTATTTGGAGTTTAAATCATTTGAATTATAATTAATTAATTAAAATAAATATTTATACACTTCTTTTTTAGATTTTCATTCCTCCAATATTGGACTTCATTAAATTAAATTTTACTGTCAGATTAATTTCATAATAATGGGAAATGGTAATAATTGTGTATGGTGATTGTGTTTATAGTCTAAGTTGGTCGAGGCTTATATATTAAAATCATATTTAATGCATTGTTCTAATTAAAATTATTTTTACATATTTCTATTTGATTGATATTTCTCAATGAGTAACTTTTGTTAAATATCATTGCCACATTAATTTGAGAAAGATGAAGCCTACATTATGATAAAAATGCTTCATATATTTTATTTCTTGAAAATATAATAAATCAAATAAATCAATAAATTCTAACAAGGAAATAGAAAAAGTACTGAAGGTCCCGATTTCCTAAAAACATTTTCTTAGTGAATTCATTCGCAATGTAAGCAATCCAAACGCTCTATTCGACCAAATTTGAAGTAAAGAATTGGAATTGCCTAAAAATATATTATTGATTACGTTATACAGATATAGATGAATCTTTAAGAAAGTTAGAAGCCCAAATATGGTCAAATATCATTTAATATTGCTATATAAGAAAAGCATCGAAATTTTGAAATGCAGTCTCTCAGAAATAGATTGCATACGCACATGAGACTACGTATTTCTATTTCTTATAAACTATGCAAAATGGTCGGCGTCCTGGCATAGTGGTAGCGCGTCTTCCCCGTGATCTGAGCTTCTCGGGTTTGTGACTGGTTGTTCTTCTGTTTTCTATCTGTAAGAAGTTTGAATGTGCCCTCCCTATATAAAGGGGCTGTGCAAGAGGATGTGATGAGTGATTAGAAAAAGTCGTTCTCTTGGCCCTAGTAGGCTCTACTACAAAAACAAGAGAGGCTGGTTAGGGTTAAATTGCTGAATATTTTAACCAACTTGTCCATGGCAAGTGCCATAAGAAACAACAACGTCAACAACTATGTAGGAAACAAGCTTTTAAAAAAGATAATAATGGCATATTAATTAAAAATCAAGTGTATAATTCATCATAAAAATAGAAACATAACATCTATATTAATAAAAATGGATCTCGAAATGCGTTGCTAAGCGCAAAACTAGAGAACGGCCGGATCAATTCAGCTAATATTTTTAAAAATATTTTCGTTAAGACACGGGGATGGTTCTTATGGAGAGAAAAAATGAGAGGAAAATAGTTAAAACGACACTTTTCTTACTTTCCGGCCAAAAATTTTCATTCCCTTCCCCCACACCAACTGAGGAAGATAGCAGGAAGTAATAAATTATGATTTGTTTAAAAAGAAATACGCCAAGTCAGTTGGTTTTCATTTCTAGTTAACGGGATGTTTAAAAAAGAAAGAAAATAGTTGCTTTTATTATTAGTCTATATGGATATTTAATCTATGCCTGCTCAAAATAAAGTCTGGGCAGGGAAGAAAAAAATAAAGAAAAGAACAGTGTGTGTGTGTGTCACCATCATTTCCTCTGTTCGTGGCATTTTCCAAGCTGTTTTTAAACTTCCGTATCTCTTGAAAACCAATTGTGTCTTTTTTTGTTTAGTGTGTTTACATTTATGAAAATTAGATTCTCATTATTCTATAAAAACGTAGAATTTTAGATCTTTCCCTCCATCATTTAAGTAAAATATCAATTCCGGGACAATCGTTGCTCGTATAGAAACAGAAAGATGAGCAGTACAATGAACAGAACATCTGAAGAAAATAATACTATAAAAGAATTACATGATTATCAAAATTCATTTGGTTTAAAAATATTTTAGTGAAAAACCTGTTATGAGACACAGCTACATAAAATATTATATGAAAATTTTAACGAGCATTAATACTGGCGAACCGACTGGTCGCCAAAGGCGGCTAGTAGATAAATAAAAATGTAAGAAAATAAAGTGAAATATTTCAGAATTCAAAATAAATTATATAGTGATATTTTAATTTCTTTGTCATTTTTTTCCTAAACGAAATTGAATTTTTCGATAACGATATTTTATTTTTTTTAAATCTTGTTCTGAAAAGTAAACCCCCGTTTTATTGTACCGGAAATAAATTTTAAAAATCACTCATATAGTTATCATCAACAGCTTTCTTGCCTCAATGATTTTATCTTAGAATGTTCAGTAGTAGAAATTAAGAAATTACTGCTTCGAGTCTCAATATTTTGAAAATCCAACTTACATTCAAGCCCTGAGTACTCTTAAAAATATTTAACATTCTAATATTTAAAGATCAATATGCTGTTAGTAAACTATTTCATGTTACCTGCGTCTTAATAAAATAACGTTCAAAACATTCTACAGGATCGATTGCTGAAATTTGAAAATCAAATTTAACACTAATTAATTCTTTATAATAAACGCTTGGAGAAAAAGAATTAAAGAAACAAAAAATTGATGGTTTTCAAAAAATTTAATAAATTTTCAAGTCCTACTTCCTTGTATTGCAAAAATTCAAAATGTTGAATATTTAAATAAAATCCAGAAGAATATAAATATTTTTTAATAACTAAGCAATAAAATACAGTACATTACTCGAACTAATTAAATTTGTGAGCAATACCGTTTAGAATAAAAAAAAAATTTTTAAAGTTTATTTCTATTCTTTTTATATAATATGAAAATATTTTCATAAAATAAACTTGGCAATATATCAAACTGCTACAAACCATTTTCAGGTTCCATAAAACAATATTTTAAAGCACATATTTCTTTATTATGTCAATAGATATTAATATTTTTGTAATTAAATAACTTTCACATTTCATCGTTTGATTAAGCTGTGAAATGAAAGAAAGGGTGAATATCACAGGAAGTTTTTTGACTTTAAACTCTAATTATAAATTTCGCATTTATAATCGTGAAAATTTTAAAAATAATTATATTTATTTAGTATACCCATTTTTACCTATTTGTTTTGTATTACCCATTTATTTAATATTACCCAATTTTACCCATTAACTGACTATTCCAACCTGCCGGAATTTGAATGAATGACAGAAATGAAAAATTTAAATAACAGGACTTCCGCAACAGTATCACTGGCGGGAAGTGAGATTGAAACCAACAACGTTACAATCCTTCCCTTAAGAAGTACGTCCCGTCATCGATGTAAGGAGTCAGACTCACTTTTCTATAACCACAGGAGTGATGATAACCAATTAATGTGCCAAAAGCTTCTCATCCTTATATATGAAGTGCCCCCATGGATCACACTTATTTGGTATTACCCATTTTTACCCATTACTGTTTGGTATTATCATTACAAAATATACTAAATGATGAAATAAATTAAAATTTTTGTTTGAAATAATTAACTGCGAACAATATTTACGCAAAGTATTTCGCATCAGCATCAAAAAAAATCACAAACTATTAATTGAATTTCAACACTTTCATCCTAAATTTAAAGTGATTACTTAAGCAAGTCCATTTTTTTCTAACTTCCGGCGAGAATAAAAAGTTCATGATAAATTATGTAATTTTAGATTCGATGGCCTTCTATTTCTTAGCCTCATTATTTTTATGGAACAAACAGGAAACAGATAAGAAATCAATTCGCCTAGAAGGGAAGGGTTCTTTATGACTTTGTTTCTCATATATTTTATTTTTTAGGAAAATCTTGTAAACTCTATTCTGACGAAAGAGCGTTAATTAACTAATTAAAAACACCGATTGAGAGAGGAGTGAATTGTGTCTTTTTTTTCCCTCTCGGTATATTCATTCCGTTTTTTCTTCTTTTTATTAGACATAAAAGTTTGCTTGTCATTCTTTTTATTCTTTTTTCAAAGTTCATTGTTTTGACGAGCATAAATTTTCATTCCTAATTAATGAAAAAGAATCGAAAGCATGTGCAGTGTAAAAAATAAAGAACTGCTTATTCAGTGAAAAGAAATATTTTAACTTAATTGCTTCGAATGCATGAAAATTTTCGCTTAGCTAATTTAGAGAAAGCAAATTCTAACGATAGAATTATCATTTTCATATGTAGTGATGGCTTATGAATTAACATTGACATCTTTTTCACAAATTGTTAATTAGAAATCGTATTTCTTTTGTTCTATTGCTTGGTTTTCGATAGTTACTTTAGTATTTCATAAATTATAGTTTAAAGTTCGAGAAATTTTTTTTAAAAAATATTATATTTACTTCTAAGTTTAATAGAGATGAGAAAATGAATGAAATTAAATTATATTAAAGATAATTCATACTGTTGTGTGAAAAAAAATACATAAGAAATAGATAAATGTATAAGCCAGTTGCATTATCAGTTTGTTGACAGAATGTTCGCCCAGATTATGGATTTTTACTAGACTAACTAGGAAAACGATTAATATGTAATTCATATTTTTTAACTTTTATTCTTTTACTAGCCGCCCTTTGCGACCAGTCGGTTCGCCAGTATTAATGCTTGCTAAAATTTTCATATAATGTTTTATGTAGCTGTATCTCATAACAGGTTTTTCACCAAAATATTTTTAAACCAAATTTTGATAATCATATAATTCATTTATAGTATTATTTAGTATTATTTTCTTCAGATGATCTGTTCATTGTACTACTCATCTTTCTCTTTCTATCCGTGCAATGATTGTCCCGGAATTGATATTTTACTTACATGGTGAGGGGAAAGGTCTAAAATTCTGTTTTAATAGAATAATATTCAAATTCTCATAAATGTAAACACACTAAACAAATAAAGACACAATTGGTTTTCAAGAGATGCGAAAGATTAAAAATAGCTTTGAAAATGCCGAGCACAGAGGAAATAATATTGAAACACACACATCCTTCTTTTCTTTTCTTATCTATCCTTTTTTTCTTCACTAATTTTGTTTCTACAAACCCTATTGTCACTTTGTTATTCTTTTTTTCTGCCCTGCCCAAATTTTATTTTGAGCAGGCATAGATTAAATATACATACAGACTAATAATAAAAACAGCTATTTTCTCTCTTTTTTTAAACATCCCGTTATGTATAAATGAAAACCAACTGACTTCGCGTATTTCTTTCTAAACAAATCATAATTTATTACTTCCTGTTATCTTACTCAGTTGGTGTGGGGGAAGGGAATGAAGATTTTTGGCGGGAAAGTAAGAAAAGTGTCGTTTGAACTATTTTCCACGCAGTTTTTTTTTTAATTTTTTCTCTCCATAAGAACCATCCTCGTGTCTTAACGAAAATATTAAAATAAAAATTAACCGAATCGGTCGAGCCGTTTTCCAGTTTTGCGCTTAGCAACGCATTTCGAGAACCATTTTTATTAACATAGATTTAATAGGATGAAAAAAAGTGAATTTAAATTAAATCAGCCTGTTGCAAAATACTAAGCTTCCAAATAAATTCTATAAAACTCATAATAAATACGCAAATGAAAATTTCATTACGGTGATATTCCATAAAGAATGACTCTTTTTAATATAAATATTAACATTGGGAAAAGCACGCAGTTAAATCATTTTGATAGACAAATAATTTAATCATAGCATTAAAACATTGTTAAACCAGTGTCCTGCCACAGAGGTAGCGTTTTACTCGTGACCTGGGCGTCCTGGGTTCGAGTATCGATCAGGGCATAGTTGTTCTTCTGTATTCTATCTGTGAAGTGATTGATTGTGCCCCCTCTGTGAAAAAGGGCTGGGCAAACGAATGTGATGAGTGTGTATCATCTTCATAAGAGCTAGAAGTCAGATTTCTGCCCTCTGGTGCTCAGGGGTCCATACCCTCAGAAGCTACTGCACCCCTCTTTACATTGTAATGAGGAGCACGTCATCATCATCTCATTGTGAAAGATTGGGTATCAAACCGAATTTAAAAAAAAAGATTAAAATGAAATCTACTATGCATATTACAATGTATCATGCCAGAACATCATTTCTTGAACGGCCAAGTACCACGTGCTCGTGCGAGTCAAATTATATTTTTATTCATTTTATTGATTTTATTGATTTCGTCATTTTAATATTGCAAACAATCCAAAAACACTTTGTCTCGTATTGATTTTTTTTAAAAAAAATATCCCATTTCCTATTTATTTCATTTCATACAATCGCGTGCTCAAAATGACATTTTTCTAGATTTTATTGGCTGTAGTCATTAACTTATTTTTTTTAATCAGAGCTTTCGTAAACTTAATGGCAACGCGTTATGAGAAGCCGAATTTTTGAGATGGTCGTGGAGATAAGAAAATTTCAATTTTTCGCCGACGAATTCTTTTAATTTTCGCTTAAGGATTTTTGTTCATATCGAACCTCATTTACCAAAATAACATTATGTTCTGACATGGCAAAAATAATAATAAACGAATGAAAAGGAACAGAATTGAAAAAAAAATGAAATGAAAAAGAATTTTTTTTCAAAAAAATATTGGAATATGCAAAAATCGTATTTGTAAAAAAACAGTTTGAAAAAAAATATGAGCATCGGTTTTCATTGATAAGTATTATATCAATGAATGTTATTATCTAGATACTTTTGATGGTTATGATGGTTATTATCTAGATACTTTTACGCCAGCTTCTTAATTCATTCATGCCTTCTTTTTTTATTGGCTTCTATCACCTTTCTTCACCATTCTCTGATTGAATTGCAATTTCGGAGACACGGCGTGCCCTTTTATTAGTATTTTAATAATTCCATTAATTTTCTGAGTGAAACATTAAATAAAATTCAGGTATAAAAAAGAGCTCAGTGAAGCAATCGGAAAGCATTCATACTGATTTGTGTTACATTTGATGGTTGCTATTCTGCTATAAATAAACTCATAATATCGTTTACGGAATTATGTCTACCTCTTAGTATTTCAGAAAATGCTAATACATAACGAACTGGGCACTTTAGATGAATTTGTATATAATTTAGTAAAACGTTTATATGTAGATAAGAGAAAAATCAGTTAAATCGTAAGACATACCGTATTTCATCGTAACCGTTCAGATGTTCTTCAAAATTTGACAGCGACGTATTTCGGAAATCATCACAATCAACACACTTAAACGATTTCGTAATGAATACTAAACATGAAAAATAATTTTTTGATGTATTGGCTGCAGTGCTGAGACTGCTTCTAGTTCTTGGGATAGGATATTTGGTGGGGGAGGGGCAACATTCCCTACTATACTGAAGCAGATAGAAATTGAGTATGATTTGGAAAATTTGGATCGATATGGCATCCTTCACTGTGGTAGAAACTACAAGAAAATAAATAAAA
>JAOUZG010005735.1:15577734-15596659 GCA_026289955.1 Argiope argentata
CTATTGCAATAATAATTGAAAATCAACGTTTATGTTCTATTTTTTACTGTAACAATTCAAAGTTTTGTTTCAAATAATAATTGTGTAACAAACATTGAGAATTATCATGTATACGTAAAGAAGCAAACTTAATTGAATAAAACTGTCCAGTTGTTGAGAATGCAGATTATGATGTCAAAAATTTATTTTGTTGTATTTTTGGAAAATAGAGGGAGAACACAATCAACCATTAGTGAAACTCTAAACGTTACTAGATTTCTAATGAAATAAAAATTGGAGGAAATAGGTCCATTAGAAAAAGGGGCCGAGGGATGAAATAGGGACTTAACGACATTACTGCCTTTTCTGCCTTAGAAAAATGTGGGTTAGATGGAGACAGGCAGCCACTGATGACTTGCTTAAGTTGTTGCTGTTCTCGTCTTCCGCGTTACAACGGATGTAAGAGTGCAGTAGCTTCTGAGGGTATGGACCCCTGACCACTCGTGGGCAGAAGTCGGACTTTTAGCTCACATGCGTCACAAACCCTTTTTACGAGGCGAACTTCATTTCATACATTTCATTTATTTATCCGCAGATCGTAATTTAGATCTGGAACAGAGAACGATCACCTATATCCCAGTACCCCTAGTGGTATTATTCTCGACATGGAGGGCTTTGTAATAAAGGTAGATTTAATGTGCCTCAACCACCACACACAAGTAGAGTCTTCGGCTGACGAGTTTGAACTCACAACCCATGTGATGGGAAACCAACACCTACCAACCAGGCTATTCCGGCCTAACTTGTTTAGGTGTCAGGAGCTTTCTCTATTGAGTAATATTTCATCAAAAACCTTTTATTGGGTAAAACTGAGGAATTGATTTCCTGTCTTTTATGTGTATAAATAATGGTAATTCATTTGATTACTAAGCCACATTTTACAGTCAAAATATTTATTAACATTTATTACAGTTCTTGAAGTTATTAGGAATTGACAATTTAAATCACAGTTCATAAACTTTCTTACGTTGGATAATTTAAAACACTTGGAATGTGGCAGTAAATACAATTCCCAAGGTCTAAGAATGTGTTAAACCACTTTATCGGATTTTGGAATCAATTTTTATTACATCACAGAAGGTACCTTTTCTGTCCCATCGGCATTCGGAATGCCTTCAAGATTCACTCTTCTTTAAATGGAAAAAGGAGCATTGAAGAAAGCGAATATAACTTCCACCCTCACTCCTTTTCCTTTTTTTCCCTCTTATCCTCGAAGAAAGTCACGTTCCGGTGTTTTCTTAAAAACATTCTTTCGTACGCTTGTATCCGAATCCAAGAAGTTCGAAGTGAGCATTTACTTTCTGTACGATGGTAAAAAAAAAAAAAGATGTTTCCTTTCTATTTCCCCCTCTGAGTAACAAATGTTTATACGAACACGGCAGGCGTAGAATGCTCATTGTTAAGGACGTATTCTCAACAATTTCTTTTGAATCTTGTTTCTCAAAAACTTTTTCGATCATTTAGAAATGAGAAAAAAAACACGTTTATTTTCAGTTTGAGGAAATTGTGTTAAATTCTTAAAAATGAAGTGGCTTTTTCAAAACTGAGTTATTTTGCGGATAAGTTTTAGAATGCATTTTTCCTATTTATCTTTTCTTTCCATCTGACTGCTTTTCTATTTTAGAAATATATTAGATAATTTAATGAAGGTATGGTCCTTGAATAGTCTATTATTTTTAAGAATAAAATTTCTACTTCACTTTCAAGTTGTTTTAGTTGCTGCATTCATACAATTCAATAGATCATTACACATTGAATATATTATTTAATGTTCGTTGCACATTTAATATAATGTTTCGATGTTCGTTACACATTGAATATATTATTTTGATGTTCGTTACACATTGAATATATTATTTTGATGTTCGTTATCAATTCTATATTATTAACAATAATGATTAAAATTGGAATAAAGTTAGATAAGTCAAGACAAAAACATTATTATATCACATTGTTTCAGATTAGAATCCTGAATTCAGGACAGGTTTTTTTTGCATGTAGTTTTGAAACTTTATTGAAACAACCAATTGAATATTTTTGCCTCTCGTGCATTGTTTTAGTTGCTGCATTCATTCATATCTTGCATATATTTTTGGAACATTACTGAAACATTACAAGTTCAATTTTTTTTATTCGCTTGCATTGTTTTATTTGCTAGATTCAATCCTTTCTTGCAAGCAGGTTTGAAACCTTACTAAAATATTATTAGTTGAAATCTGTTTGATTCTCTTGCATAGATTTAGTTGCAGAATTCATACATTTCTTAAATATAATTTTGAAAGATAACCATTTAGCCTTTTTTTTATTCACTTGCAGTATTTTAATTGCTGCATTTAGTCATTTCTTTCATGTAGCTTCGAAACATTACCATCTGACAGTTTTTGCTTCACTTGCATTTTTTTAGTTACTGCATTCATTTATTTCTTGCATATGGTTTTAGAATATTACCATTTGGAATTTTTTAAATTCGTTTCCAGTTTCTTTAGTTGCTGCATTCATAAAATTCCATAGAATGTTACATATTAAATACTTTATTTTTATGTTTCAATAAGGTTCCAAAACTACATGCAAAAAAAACGGTCCTGAGTTCATGACTCTAAATAAAAACAATATGATAGAATAAAGTTTTTGTCTTGACTTATCTATATTTATTCCAATTTTAATCATTATTGTTAATAATATAGCATTGATAACGAACATCAAAATAATATATCCAGTGTGTAACGAACATCAGAATAATATATTCAATGTGTAACAAACATCGAAATATTATATTAAATGTTATAGCGGCTATATTACTGATAATAATAATTAAAATAAGAATAAAGATAGATAAGTCAAGACTAAAACATTATAATGCTACAATACTTTAGATTAGAAGTGTGAATGTCTTAGGGCTTTTTTTCTCTTGCATGTAGCTTTGAAATATTCATGCATGGAAAGGTGCAGTATAGAAGCGAAAAATAATAACACAAATTTCTTTATCAATAAAATCTGCTGAAGAATCTACGTCCAAGCTTCTAATCTATCTTTAGATGTTTTGATAATCACATGCTTGCATGACTACAACTCATTGGACCATCAAGAAAAGTGAAAAACTTTTGTTTGACGTGCCATTTGGTTATTATTGTGGAAAGCATGTCTTTGGGTGTTATTGGGGAAAAACATGTCTTTTGTTCATCAAAAGGTGTTTTTTTTTTTAAAGAAAGCATAAGATATTTCCGATCATGCATTTTTAAATGACTTGCTCCATTTTTGTCACTTAAATTCTTTTCCGATGAATGGCAAATGTATAAACTTTCGAAGAATAACATTTTTGACACAAGTTTAGTTGTTTAGATAAAACTTATAAAATTTATAGCTTATATTTAAATTTTACTTGAAAATTATGCATCTCTTATAAAGCGCGCTGAAAATTTTTTTGAAATATGTTTTCATATGGATGTTAATGAAAATATTGTTCCATTCAAAATTTTTAATGAACTTTTTTTATTTACTAAAAGGGGATCTTCATATTGAATGAGAAGCATTAAAGATCTCAAATAATGAAAAGTTAAGATAAATACTAATAACAGTGCTCAACAAAGGATACATGTAAGTAAAAATAATACTTATCTTACTCTTTTAAATAATTAGAAAGTTAGTTAAAAGATAAGAATTTACAATTGGAAATATTTATTGTATAAGAAATGTCTTTCTTAATTATTGCAAAAATTTCTGTTTTTTAGAAATAATCTTTGTCTTAATTTTTATATACAGATGTATACGAGATCTTTTATTTACTATCTTAAAATAACACGTTGATTATGTGACAAAAATTATTACATTTTGTTCCATGTTTCTCGATTCCAAAGCTGCATTACAATGGATTTTCATTATTTTATTTCCTAGATTGTTGAAAGTATTGGGATATTTAATCTTAAACAATTATATTGTTGCCCCACCTGTATGAAAATGACTTTTTATTTTCAATTTCTTGTGCAAGAAGTATAGAAAATACTTTATGATAAAAAATTGGATTATATGATTTCATCAAGTTTCAGAACTACTTGATAATGTATAGATATTTTAAAATCGATTCCCAATAGCGCACGTGCATTTTACAATTTTAAATAATAGTCGCAATTCTTTATATCGTTTAATATTTATTGACATGATTTAATATTGCATAATAGTGTTTAATATTGAATGAAATGATTTAATATTACATAATATAGGGCAACATTCTGTTTTACTTAGCCTGCGTACGTTTTGATAAGATAACTCAAAAATGCAAACAACCATTAAATAGGGTTGTAAGTGTTATTTAAACATCAAAATGTATACTATTTAATTTTTAAGAGAAAATTTATCCTTGATAAGATTATAACTATGCCCATGTATTTACATATGAACACATAAAGTTAAAAATTCTACTACTTAAAATAGATAAATTTTAAGGCAGGAACAAAGAATTGTAATTGTAGATGTCGTTCAAATTTTAGACTAAGTGAATTAATAGATTAAATACCTATCTATATGTATGTTCCTTAGTACATATATGAGCAATTTAGAAGCATTATGAGTTAGATAAATAAACCTGACATCATTTAACGTTAATATTATTTTTATCTCAACATTACAAACTGACAAAATCTTCAGTTTTGCCGATTAAATAATTTTAAATTTTAGTTCATTATTACGACGCTATTATTTATTCTAATATGGACTGCATAATATTAAGAATAAATTAAATTTTTTATACATTCTTTCATGAATACACAGACTCAATTAATGTCCTTTTTGTCATTCACTGTATAGTTTAAATAAAAAGCAGAAAAAATAGGAAGTAAATAGATCAGTTCTTTAAGGAAAACAATAAGAAATAAAACAATTTGAATCTGAATAACTTTTATTGCACATTCCCAAGGAATATCCTTAATGGAAGCTCAATTGTTCCTTAAATGTTTCCAGAAGCAAAAACATTCAACTCCGCCTGTTACCAGGGATATACAATGGGATTTAAAAAGTCCAATTAAAAATCAAAATTGTTCTCGCATATTTTAACGTCCCCCAACTTCGAAGTAAGCCAATTATTTTTTCCTATGTTTCATTTTTTTTCTTGCTTCAGGTTCAATTAATTTCAGAAATAAAAAAAAAATGCTCCGAAATAAATTAGTTATTTTCAAAGCGATGGAGTAAAATTTAACTGAAAATCGGTGATACAATTTGAAGTCTTTTTCCGGAATTCTGATTGTTGTTAAAAAAATACGCAGTTTTTTTCATAGATTTAAACAATATATGCTTTGACAAAACCCAAGTATAGCACATAGTAAAAATTTTCTTTTAATTAATTTAATTAAATGAGGAATATTATTTTTATTACCTTTTAAAAAGAAGTATTTATTTGAAGCTTATTGTTATATATTGGTTATAGTACTCTTTATTTTAAAATGTTTTTTATGAAAAATTAAAATTACTGGCTTATTCAAAGCAAGAGGGATTCACAGAGTATTACTTTAAGTTCCAAAAATATATCATTTATAGCTTATTATTAGTTAATTTTTAAATTATAAAAAGTGATATGAAATTATCCTGATTAATCTAATTCATTTAAAATCGTAATTGTCTCCTAAAATTTAAAATTTGATTAATGAAAACTAAATTTTAAAACATGGCTTTTTGAATAAAAAATTTGCCAAATATTGTCTATTTGAGATTAAAATTGTAGCTACTGGTAATATCTGTTATTAACATATTAACTGGCAGAATCTTTAAGAATGTTTTTTTTTTCAATTCCTTCTATGTATTTTTCACATTGATATTTTTGAGTCTTAAGAATACCACCGTTTCCCCCCAGTTAAGAAAACGAAGTTTCTAGCCAGAATTACATAGCAATGTTTTGAGAAAATGACATTAAAATTTTCTTATATTGTTATTGAATTATTTAATATTTAAAAGTTTAAGTGATTCATGTGCTTTTTCTCAAAGTTTAATAACCTCTCGAGTTTTTTAAAAAAATTTCTAAACCTTTTTTGGATCATAAAAACTGTCACTCTTTTGTAAACTTCGACATTTTTTTACTTGGAAATTTGAATATTTTATTTTTAAAAAAAGGGATTTGTTAATAAAGACTTTGATTATTAAAGATTAAGAAAGAATATTTTTACTGCCATCAGTGTAAGTACATTACTGATAAATATTAACATTAATATACTGATATTTACGTTGATTGTAAAATATGGCCTTTCTGCCCGTGAATTTCATGACATATAATAACGCAGTACTTACTGCAATGCTTATCATGTTAGCGAGTATATAAATTAAAACCGATTTCAATTTATTAATAATAATAAATAATAGTTTCGAATTATTAACTCGAAAATTGTTATGAAAAAAAAAGGACACAATTCGGAAATTTCTTCTTCAGATTTATATGCCTATCATGAACTGTTACCGTATTGATAGGGCAAGCTTCTCATTAAATCTCCAATATAAATATTTTTCTTGTGCAGTTTAGGTTCAAAGAAACAGGAGAGGAAAATTTCGTTCTATTTACCACACTCACTTTTGTTTGTTTAATTTCTTTTTTAAAAAAATATTTTTGGGGAAATCATCTTTTCTTAAAACAAATTCATAAAAATTTTAAGAATTATTATTTTTTTTTCGTTTTCTGATTTATATTTCAAAATATTTTCCCAGACTAAGTTATCTGATATAAAATAGCGAAAATTTTATCAAAAATTAAATTGAACGGCTTTAACAACAAAGAAACTGAGGGATTTTATGATTGCTTTGAAACATATAATATTTTTGTTTAAAAAAGAAAACTTAAAATTAAGAAAACTTTATTTACTTTATTATTTAAAAGCACGTGAAATAATATAGGATCATGCTGAAATAATGTATTTGGTAAAGTATGTAATTCACAAAATATCATTTTGTTTCTATTTAGGTAGTATAAATAAATTAGAATATTATAGCAAATTTAACTTGATGATTAGCTGGAAAAAGTATGGATTCTATGAGTTTTTTTTTAAAGAAAAAAAATGTGTTATAAGGTTTTCCCTCTAATGATAGCCCAACAGATAATAATAATGCATGGACAAAGCAGTTAGAGAATCCTTAACAACATTTATTCCCATTTCCCAAAATGCTCCAAATAATATGTGTTTATGTGGTTTGACTAAATAAAGATAGTGCTGCAAAAATATAAAATATGAACTTTTGTAAATCATCTTTCTTATTTACCATAATTAGCATTTTATTATTGTCCAATTAATGTTTCTCATTTATTGATAATTTTATTTTCTATTTCTCAGTTAATAACAAACCAATATCAGTATTCTGCTCTCAAAACTCGTATATTTCCAAGCAATTAAAACAACAAAACTAAACAATTACTTTAGAATTACACTGAAACGAAAGAGAGTTCATTTTTTTAAGTCAATGAATGGCCGCTTCGAATAATCATTGCTTGTTACTTGAATTTTTTGCTTTATTGGTCTTGAAACAATCTGAAATAGTCTGAAACAATTGAATTCTAAATTTATTAACATAATCCTCTTGAGTAGCAGAAATGTGTAGTTATTTTTAAATGTTTATATCAGCAATACTTTAATAAATAAGACAATTAGAGGTTAGTGACAGTATAAAAATTTAAACTTCTTAAATTAAGTTATTTAGAGTGTTTATCCTACTGGATAAATATGCATCTGTAACGATGTAGATATTAGTTGTTAAGCCTCGTTTAGAATGGACTCCCATCATATTTGTTATGCTCTTCAACTTGATGTATTATTAATTAAATCCACTACAATTTTCTTTCCGTGCACGTAATAAACCTTCAGAGGTTTGAAGCATCATCATTCGTATCGATCTACATTTGAGTTTTAGTAGTTTAAGGACTCATAAAGTTCTAATTCCAAGGGACTTCTAGAAGTGTGTAATCCTTTTTCAAATCATATCGCCGTTCGTATTCAATGTTTCATAGTTTAATAGGATTTCAATAAGCATTCCATTCCATCTGATACATACACTCAATTAAAATTCGATATATTGCTAATGGCTTAGATTTTTTGAATGCTTGACCAATATTTTGGTTCTAATAACACTTGTAATCATTATGTTGATTAATAAACAAATTTCCTTATATTTATGTTGATTAAGTATGATGAAATTTGTTTATTAATCAACATAATGATTACAGAGGTTATAAGAATCAAAATATTGTTGAAACATTCAATAAATCTAAGCCATTAGCATTATATATAATTTTAAATGTTTACGTTAGATGGAATGAAATGCTTATTGAAATCATATTAAGCGATGAAACATAATGTCTCTGTTGATAATAAAATATCTCTATTGATAAAAAAAACTTATGTATATGCGTTAACTCTCTACTATAGATTATTAAATTTATTGTAGCTAAAACTAGCACAGTTATATTTACGAGGATGAGTATATGCAGATTCCAGCTATTAATTAAAATAATAGATACATTTGTTAAAAATTAAGTATTTTTTTCTAATTTAGGAGACCATATTCCTGATATATTTTTTAAATATTTAAATCCGTATTAAGCTTAAATGAATAGTGTTTCGTTTCCAACAGCCATAAAATATATTCTTAATATATTTTATAAGAAGAATATTCATATGTGTCTTATTAAATGCAAACTATTCATTTAAAAAATAATTCGAATATAATACTCATTATTTTAAATGTTTTATAAAAAAATTCAAAATTTTTTTATAATTTAAATACAATATAATTTATTTATTCAAAATTATCTTTAACACCCCCCCCAAAAAAAATGATTTCAAAAACATTAATCACATTTTAGTATAGGGTTACAAATAATGTATTAATCATGCATTTATACAAAAAAATGTTACTGAAATTATATATATTTTTTCATAAATAGTAAAACTAAAAATATTATATTTTAGAAAATTTGTATTTAAAAACATTCTCTTTATATTTTACAGATAAATTTTATTTAACAGAAATCATTATAAAGCAAATACGTAAATATTGTGACAATTCTTTCCCTCGCTAAGGGACCCCTGTTTGACCGTTATGATATTCAGTCAGCTGTGGGGTGAACTGTATGACTCTCATCTTTTTGTAATTGCTTCAAACAGGATATTCCCCACCTTAATGAGATCATTTGATTTTTGACTCGAATCCAGATAAAGAGTCACACGTGCGTTTTCCGTCCTTCCAAAGAAATAAATTGTATCTTAAAAGTTGATGAGTGTCAAAACCTTCGGATATAAATCTTTCTTTATTGTGGAGGATTAGCTACAAGGGTGGGCCATTAACGAACATTCTCAAGGTCAACTGGAGACCACTGGTGATATAATTATTGGGTAACCGGGATCTCAAGTGCACCAATGCGAAAATGAGAGGCGGAGTTTTGACAAAGGATAAAATGCAAGATTTTGGAAGGAAAAATTGGCTGGAGAGTTCTAGAGAGACTTCTTAATTACAAGAGCTTCAGAGGACTGTCGTTTGAAAGAAGTGAGATAAGCTTCGTGTGGATCGAGATTCTGATTTAATATCCACCCAATGATTATCGGTGGATTCTTTAAGCTACCCCTGCAGTGAGGTTGTTTCTCCAAAATTAATGGAGGATTTATTCATCTATAACCGTTAATTGAGATGTAAATACCGGGTGTCCAAAAAGTTCCCGTACTCCAAATTTAAAGAAATCATTGTCCATTATTTTTTTTCAAGTATATTGCATTTTGCCATACGAGAAATGAAACTATGGACATGCTTGAAGCTTTTTTCGGCGATCGACTTATCTCAAAAAATCTTTGACCACCTCGATCCCCTAATCTGACCATCCCGGACTTTTTTCTCAGGGGATATTTAAAGGACAAAGTTTATGAAGATGATCCTCAAACAATAGATGATTTGAAAATCGCAATTACCCTAAGGATACAAGAAGTCACTCCTAGCATGTTAAAACGCGTTTCAAAAAACATGCGCAAACGAGTTCAGCTTTGTCTCCAAGAAAGGGGTGGACACTTTGAACATTTATTATAAATATAAGTTCAGTATTTCTCCTTAGTTATGTTAAAAGTGCTTTTTATCTTTGGCATAAAAATGATTCTTTTTAATCCTGTTGTTTTTAAATAAATTCACAAATCATCAGTACGGGAACTTTTAGACACCCGGTATTATCAATTACGTTAACCTAGTTGAAAACGAGTTGTTTTTATGTATATAAGAGCTTAAATAAAGAATTTGTCTTTAAACGCTACCTACTTATTTGATCAGACAGGATCAATTCATTACAATAGGCATTGAAAATGTTAAAAGCTAAATATTATTTAGGAAATAGTAAAAAAACAATCTTTGCCTTTTTAAAAATATGGCATCGAACTTCAAGAATCTTTGCTTGAGTTTTAATAAATGGTGTTTATGAACCATAATATCTTTTTCTTTTCCGTAGTGAACTTTAAAGTTTATTATAATTAAGATAATTTACGTCTGATTGGATCTTTTCTCATTATATTCGAAAAACCTCCTAGAAATATGATTATAATACCATTTTCATTAAAAATGCGCACTTCATTTGGGATTTTTTTTCAATTTTTAAAAATTCTTCCTTTGAAAAAATGACAAACTCTATTAGAAAGTATAGGGGCTAATTAATTAACTAACTAATCAGTAACACTGAATGAGCTAAGAATGATATTCTTTTGCTTAATATTTTTATCTTGGGCTTAATATTTTTATAAATTTATCATGATTTAGTCAATGCGCCATATTTTTATTTGAAATAAATTTATTTTGGCAAGTTTCTTGAATAAATATTTTCATTTTAAATTTAAGAATGAGTTTAAACAAAGATAATGAGATTAGCTTGCTTTTTTAATGTTTTTAACTAATTAGTTTCAGTGTTAGATAATAAACGTGTAATAAATTTTAAAGTTGCCTTTTCAAATTAGGGATAGTTTATTTTTCTTAAAATCATTCTTAAACAATTATGTAATACGATAATAGGGGTTAAAGAGAAAATAAAGCCTGTAATTATGTTGACTGTTGCGTATTATTTATCTTCAGCATTTCTCATAAACTTCTAGAAAAATGCACGAAAATTGAATGAGTCAGATTTGTATACATATATCTGGAAAATATAAAGATCTAAAAGGGTTCTGAGAGGAAAAGAGAAAGTTGATCTTAAGAATCATATTTTCTTACTTTTTCCTAAACATTTACTTCCTTTCTACATAGTCAGTCATTCTTTATTGTTTTTCTCATGATAAAAATCTTAAAATCTTACATGAAATAGATCGCAGGATTTTTATCATGAGAAAAACTTTTTTATACGTCTTCCATGGCCCGTTTATTAATTATGAGTAATCCAGAAAATATCGCGTTATTTTAGATGAAATCTTTTAATTAAGAATAAAAATTTTGTGATGGCATTTCTTAAAAGTAGCATCCTTAAGTAATATATATATTAAATAATATAATTCCAAAAAATAACTAATTAAAATCTTCCTGATATCACATTTTGTATTATTTCACTCATGATTAAAATCTGGAAATATTATACGACATCATATGATTTGTACTTTTGCATACTTCCTCTATTGTCTATTTATTAATTATGTAAAATTTAGAAAATAATGTATTACTGTAGATAAAGTATTTTGATTAATCATAATACTCTTTTGCTGATATTGTCCAAAAAGTAGCATCCATTAAGGAATCTATCCAATCAACAAAAGAATTCCAAAGCAACAGGAAAAAATTTAACTATTGGAACATCATTTGTTTCATAATACTAAACAATTAACTTAGTAAATAATAAGTGAAGTAAATATATGTTGAAGAACTGTCGTTTCAAACAGTCAAATATTTTACAGAGCCTCTATGAGAAGTTTAACAATTTCCCTGTTCCAGACATTGGCACAGTAGCCTAACTAACGTAAGTAAAACATTTTTACATATATAGACAAGCAATATACACAAATCATTTGATATATAGCCTCATAGCCATTCACACAGCCCCCTTACATGGTTGTAAATTAATTTGTACTCAAGAAAGCAGATAGTGGCTTAGTACTTTTATATACTTAGACATCTATATATTAACACATGACTCTTATATTCAATCATAGACACATATCTCCTGAGATAGCTCATACATTTGTGCAGTTATTTGTAAACCGTCATTACATATATTAGCAGATAGACCTGGTGCAGTATATATGTTTATTTGAAGTAAACATATTACAGAGAATGACTCAATGTTCATATCCATTAATCTATAAGAGGTGAATTTTAGATTGTAGAATATTTTAAGTAGGAAAAAGTGTTTTAGAAAAATAAACATTTAATTAGTATTCAAGATTATAACATTTTTCGTGCGTTATTTATGTAGAAGTAGCGAACTCCATCGTAACTAAATTGCTGTTGCCACTCAGCATCAATAAATACAAGAATAATAAAATTAAAAATAAACGAGAGCCTTACAAATCTAAAACAAAAAGTGTAAAATCTACAAAAAAAATCCAATACACATAAAAAGGAAACAATAAAGAATTAAAAAAACTACTAAGTTCTAAACCATACATAAATAAAAGGACATACAACCAGAATATATAATTCATATACAAATAGCTCCTGAGATATTTATCCAGGAAAGCTCCCTTACACATATTAGCAGATAGAACTGTGCAGAACCATTATTTATTTATTTGAAATAAGCACACTATAGAGATAGACTCAATTTGAAGAAAGCATTAATCTAAAACACAAAATTTACAAGCTACAAATAAAATTACTATTCACATAAAATTGGAACAGTAAAGAACAAAAAAATTACAAAATTCTAAACCATATATAAATAAAAGTGCAAACAATCAAAAAGGGGGGAAAGCAGAATGCACAACAGCGCAATTCTATCGCAGCAGTATGAGTAAAAATAAATATCACAGCATGTATTGTAAAAAAATAATGTGTAATCAAGAATTAAAAAAAAACATAATAAATTTGTAAAAAAAAGTAAACTCAAATGTATAAAGGATGAGAACAAGTTGCTTTAAAAATGCTTGGAGTCATACGATAAATGTCAAGTTACTCAGAGATCTTGTTAATAAATCTTATAAAATTTATACAAAGAGAACTATAGTTATATTTAGATATATAACTATAGTTTATACATTTATAGAATAAATATTTGTAAAAGTAGCTACTCTATTTCAGTAAAGATCTTATAAATACATTGAGGTATATCAGTGGAATTTACCAAACCATTGATAATCTTCTAAAAGGAAAGAATACAATAAATATTTAGTCTACAACACAAACTAGGCAAATTAAACACATCACGTAGATAATATATCTTCAAAGTAAAATCACATTTAAAAAAATACCACAAGAAACCAGTTTGAATATGTCCAATAATTTGAATTTTGTTTCGGCAATTTTAATCCCAAATAACGCTACAATATTCCTTACAAGATCTAAGATGAGTATAATATAAAGTACTCTAAAGCACAATTTCACTCTAAAATTCTTAAGTTTTGCATTTGAAATTTCCAAACCTGCGATAGGATAGATTATATGTATAAAACTCTTACATATGTCTACATATAGTCACTGGAGAAGTTCTCTTAATTACATTGACGCATAGATACTCTTTCATACTTTAACATACATATAAATGTTCTCAGGTACATAACTACCATTAATTATTTAAAAATAGATAATAAGCATTTGTGGGAGAACGATATTTAAATATGCTATGGAATTCAAATATAAGAAATGCAGACACCTTATAATTTTAACTACTTATTGTGGGAAGACGTACTGCGCACTCCGAAATGCTTTTATCTGTTCGTGAGTTGTTCTAACTATATAAAATTCGATTTTTTCTAGTTTAAATGACTTTAATATTTTCTTATCATTGAAATAATGGTTTTAATTCTGCTTCTTATGGCCTTGTCACTTGTGTGAAAAGTATTTTGCCAAATTATGAAAATAAACAAAAATAGGAACTCTGCTTGAAGTATAGAGACACAAAAGCTCTAATTAAAATAAAATAATGTTTTTTATCTGACTGTTGATAAAAGGAGGTTTAGTCGAGATGGTAAGATAAAGGTTAAAAAGCTGTAATACAAAGCGAAAAAATAATGTTTAACTAAAACAAATATAGCTTTGATGTCAAATTCAAATATATTCAAAAACGATATTAAATATTAACCATTTTTCTCACCACCTTGTCGTCATTTTTCTGCTATTCATGTGTGAAATAAAAACATCGTAATATTTTTTTTCGTCCGAGCAATATTTAGCTCCTTATGAGGCATAATAGCTCTCAACCTTTTATTATTACACATATTTATTACATTTTTAAAAGCAATTGGATTAATCCTAGGTAGCACATCCTGTTTCATAATATTGTACAATATTGTATGATATATATTAAACTATATTGCGAATATTGATCAATATTATACAATATTTGTGCTCTACCAGGGATATTTTTTTCAGCAATAAAACAGTTTGTTTCCTGCTCCAAAAAATAAACAGTTGTAACTGTTTTAAATTGATTTTCACTGAAAAAATAAATCTACATTTTCTGACCGCTATTAAGGTATTTTTTTCCTGTATACTTAGTATAAATAAAATGTTATAATCGTCAAAAACATCGAATTTAATGTTTTATCGACCTTCCTGGGTTCGAAAAATTCATTTTTTTAAAAAAATAAAATATCCATCTGTTTGTAGCAAAAAATATAACTCCAAAGCGCTTTTAGTCAGATTGTTGAAATTTAGTATATGATATTCAAATTTGGAGATTTCAATAAGAGATTGAGTAAAATTGGTTTTTGGAAGTCTATCTGTCTTGCTATTCGATAATAAATTAACATGGTTGTTACAAAACGAAAAAAGAGAGGTATATAAAATTCGACACACAAATTTAACATCTATAGTATAGACTCCAGCCAAATTTTAAACTTAACTTAGGATTGAGTGTATATTGATCGGTAATTTCAGAAACTTGTAAGGCAATGATTTAAATATATACGAGGTACGAGATTTTTTTCTAAAAATGCAGTTTTGTGTCAAGTATTTATTTTAATCGGTCGAGAAAAACATGTCTAAAAATCAAATACAATTAACATTGTCCAGAGATTATTCTCAAAATAACTTGCCAAGACTGACAAGACAGATTCAGCAAAAATGCTGCATTTTATCCAAAAAAATAATATTTTGTAACTGTTGTAATCAATGCCATATAAAGCGTTCTCAGGCATGAAATTTTATTAAAGAGTATACAAGAAAGTTTTGGGGAGACCACTTCCTGCGGCTAACAATGCATTTAAAAAAATAAATAATTAAAACTTTAAAATGATGCTCTGTCTTGATTAGAATCTGAGAGAAGATTACCTGAGTGATAATAGTTAATTCTATCTAAATTATTATTTTAAATCTAGTTTAAGAAATTCAAACAATATCAAAAGACAATGCTTAATAGTTGATTACTACTCGCAATTTAAAAATGTCGATGTATTTTCCATAACAAAAATACCTGAAGAAAGTAGCATCGATAACATTGGCAGGATTGATACATGGGATTTGATAATAAAATGGGTTTGAATTTCTCACCAAAATGATGTTTAGTTAACATTTAATCAGGAAAATAAATGCATTTGTGGAGGAATCGGTACTGTTTACCACTATTTAAAGGAAAGCACAGAAATCTCTGAACATAGAAAACATCTGCAAATTGAAAAAAATGACTTGAGTTCATTGTTTTGATGGTACCAGGTAATCTTAGGACTTTGAAGGATATGATGTCTAAAATTTTCACTTTTTTATCAACTGTTTGAAAGTTCGTAGAGGAGGAAGTGGTCAGTATTTGACCACTTTGGGGTCAGTTACCTCGAAGAGCAACAAATTCAGTGAATATAAGGATGGATATTGTTAAAGGTCACAGTTGACCACAATAAATCCTGTCGATACTGATACCTACAGTGGGGGTGGGGTGGTCGGCTGTATACAGGGAGAAATTAACAGTTAATGTTTATTCACCTTAATTTTGAAAAAAAATAATGATTGAAAATCAAGGACGTACTCATAAAAAAAACTTAATACCACCGTAAAATTAATTTTTTATTTTTAGGAGATGATAGAAATAGTTTTGAATGGAAACATGGCGGTAAAAACATAACTTTTTTCCACCTTCTTTAGAGGATTATTAAAACTTCACAATAACGCTGTCAACTCATCCAGTAACGAAGAAATATATGCACAACATATCGTTCGAATCAGTGAATGGCTGTGTAATTGTATAAAGTTTTTTTAAAAATAAAAACAATATTCAATTATATATAGAAATTATGATATTAATATTTGAAGGAAAATATATAATTTATACTGTATGTGTTTATCTCTTTCTATACTGTGTTAGCATATAATTAGATCGAAAGCATTGAATTTGATATATTTCAATTATTTATGGTTTGATATATTTCGATTAATTCCAGTTTGATACATTTCGATGCATTCTGATTCATTTGAAAAGTTACAATAAATTTCGTGAAATGTATTTCTTCAAATATATTACGTATAGCACACTTTACTGTGCCTTATGTCGAAGAAAATAAGGCTTTTTCCTATATGAAACAACATAAAACCATCGAAATATCCTAATGATCTCAGAAATGCATCAAGTAGTTTTTGTTGACGAAAAAGCTCACGTAAAGTGATCGTAAAAGAAAAGTAAAAAAAAAAATACGGAAAGATAAAAGATTGTCCATCCAACCATAAAATTCGGCGAAGGATTAAGATATTCCATTAAATACTTGATGTAGATAAAAAAAAGTAGGAGAAAGATCTCTTTATTGAAAACATTTTTTGTAAGAGTATGATATACAATATTATTTTGTTGTTGGAAAAAATACTTGGATATCTTTTATAATTACTTTTACTGCTAAGAATATCCCTTTCCTGGTATTTGATTACTCGATCGAAATTACATTTTTTTTGTTGTTCTTTTAATTTATAAATCGATTCCAACGAAAAATTCAAGACATTATTATTTTATATTTTCCTAAATTCTAATAAATATTTCATCTATGCGATCGAATGTTAAAAACTTTTTGCAATAAATAATTGCTTCTCTTAAAAAAGCAGATAATATTTTCATTATATATATTTTGAACAAGCAAACTACTCTACATATTAAAAATTCATTTATAAAGCATTTTGTACCTACAAAATAAATTCTTCTTTCTTAAAAACCGTTAGTCTCATAAAAAGGGAATTTTATTAATTTCAAATTGATGGAAAAATATTATATTCAGTAGCTACTATGATAAAAATATAATGTTTGTATTTTCTTCAAAATTTGTATAGCTTTTTTTTCAAATTTCGATGAGCTCTCATAAAGTTGTTTTTGTTCCACTATTAGGAAATTTTATGTTATTATAAATATTAATCAATTTTGTTTATTTCTATAAAATAATATACTTTATAATGCGTTTTTTAATAAAAAACAGGAAAATATTTTTTTTATAATTTCAAGTTATATATCACCCGATACTTTTATGTAATCCATTTTAAAAATTTTAGAATGAAAAAATTGTATGTATATAGGAAACTTAAATTTACATATTATTTTAATGTTGATTTGATTCAAAAAGTTTTGCAACACATGTTTTTTTTTCTTTAATGATCTTCGAAATTATCATCTCGCAAAACATTTCAGTTTTTTTTGAATAAAAATGTAATATTTTAGGAAACAGATTTAAATTTTTTGAAGATGAAACAGAAAATTGTTTAAATGCTAGATTTTAAAAACAATGTGGTATTTTTTATGTAACAACCCGTTTTTTAGAATAAACTGTTTAATTTTAACTTTATTTATTTATTGTTAATTTTAATTATTTTATTTAATTTCAATTGAACACTTAATATTAGTGATGTTTTCTATTATCTGATTAGATTATGTAAAAAGTTAGATCACCAATCATGTTTTATTAATATTTTCAGTGTGGATTGAGATGATATGCATCTTATCTTTACTTTAAATATAAAACATATATAAAACAAAGCTTTTGAAGGATTTAACTAATCTGATTTTGTACGATTTTTTCCTTAGGGGATTATGAGTTTTCTTACAAATTATTAATTACTTGCCTTTGGTGTCATGTGACGTATTACAAATGCGAATGATTTATTTGTTAGATTAACGTTTTTTGTAAAGCAACACTAAGACTATTTTGGGACGGACCTCGTAATTTTGAACCATGGTCAGATGACGAGGACAGCACCTGAGCCTCCCTTCTCCACATTACAACATGCCAGGGGGAGGACATTTTGGCTGACAGATTTTAGTGCAACTTACACGACATATCTTTGGTGGAATCGGGTTTCAAATTTGTAGTCCTACGTCTCAAGAGCCGAAACCTTACCACTAGGTACCGCTTCCCTATTTAGATAACGAATTATATCAACTACAATTATGCCAATTCCGCTGTTCGAAGTATTAGATTAAATTTTCGATATTTTTGTTAGATGTTAAGTCACAAATGGTACTCATATTGAATGCTTCTAATTTTTCGTTGTTCTTTTATTTCATGCATTAAGTTATTAAGTCAGTAGATATCAAATAGCTTTAGAATTACTTGATTATTTTTTAAATTATGGTGCTTAAAATTATGACATAGCTTTTAGTGATAATATTTGTTGCTTAATTCAATAAATCAAATTGCTTAATCGTATAATGCTTAATATATCCACTTAAAAGTACAATTCAAGATATTTAAGATCTTTAGAAAGAATATTATATGCATTATCATAGACATTATCTAAAAATATAAAATATTTAAATAAAATTGCATTATCGCCGGCACCATCTAAAAATATT
>JAOUZG010005735.1:15625667-15638803 GCA_026289955.1 Argiope argentata
TAGATAGATAGATAGATAGATAGATAGATAGATAGATAGATAGATAGATAGATAGATAGATAGACAACATTCTAAAATATCATTCCTTTTTTTCCGCAAATGAATTACGAAATCAGATTCTGTAAATCAGAAAGGAGGTTTTTGCATGTAAATAGCATCATTAAATAATTAAGTACAGCAAATGATGTAATTTTTTTTGAAAATGAAGAATTTTTTAAATATTTCTATTTTATTGAACAAAAAAGAAAAACGTTTTTCACTTCTGATTTTCCATTGTCACATTACATTTACCTTCTTTTTAGCAAACGATACTTTTAAGGAGAAAAATATATCTGGTTTTTATGTATTAAATCCCGGTATTCGGAAGAATATGTACATCTTTTGCAAGATTCTTACTTCAAAAAAAATGCCTTTCCATCCCATCCTGAGTTTTAAATTCCGTTATATTTTTTTGTTACTTTTGATTTTTCCACAGTTATTTTTTGCGGACTTTTGTATTACTATTTAGCTCTCAAGGGAGTTAACCACTCATCGATGTATTTTACAATGTCTACTAAATACAAAGCCATTTACTTTCGTTTCCTTTTTACGTTTTCATTCTTTTATAGCATTTTTTCTGCATAAACTAAAAATTAAACAATCAACAAAATATTATTTTAAAGTTTAGGAGTTTAGGAAATAATGATGAAGTGAAATAAGGTAATTTTCATTACAACATTTTTTTTTAAAGATTTGTTTCCAAATATCATGCAATGATGGCATTTCATAATTGAGATAAGGTTTTTTTTTTATTTTTTAAAAGTACTTTTCCTTATTTAGATGGAGGAACATAACATAAATAAATAAGTTTTGTATCTTCTCAACACAAGTGAAATTAAATCTAGTAAATCACAATAGTAACTCCAATAAAAAAAATAACGAATTTGCTTTTGTAAATGATACTGTGAAATGTTTTCAAAAATGTATTAAAATTAAATATAAAATTATTGCACGCAATTAAATTTTGTATTAATATTTTTTAAAATTTTTTTAAACGATATGCAAAAGATTTTATTCTGTAATACGATCCACGCATTTGAGCATAAACATTAAAATTCGATGGATTTTTTAATAAATAAACATTTTAGAAAGTATTTTCATACTAAGCAATTACTGCCCAAATAATATTATGTTATGTGCTGTGACTTATGGCACTTGCCTATGGACAAGCCCCGCCACTGTTCCAGGAAAAGATTTAAGCCGAAAAGAGTGTCTTTTGTTTTTGAAGTAACACCAACTAGGGCCAAGTGTACGACTTAGCTACACACTCACCACATTTACTTGCACTGCCCATTTTTTACAAGGGGGGCACAGTAACACATCTCACAGATGGTACACAGAAGAACAACCATGCCCTAACCGGGACTCCCAGAACACGAGGAAGACGCGCTACCTCTGTATCAGAAAGCCGGCTAATATTATGTTATAATGGCTTCTGTTTCAAACCCTTTAAAGCAAATAAAGCGAGTTTTTATCGTGCTTGTCGAAATATAATATTATAAACTGCATGTAAAACTATAAACTTTATCATGAATAATAAATAATAAATATATATTGAGATCTCTTAAAGCTGTTTATTTTCTTTTATTGATCTGATATATATTGAGCTTATGTACTTGCATATGCTACAAGCCAATAATACTGATCGAATGATGTATTCAACAAACCTATGTAATTGTTGAGCAGATAATAAAGTGAGTTATCATATTGAAAATATTGTATTGAAATTATGCAAATGCTTGTTTTAACTTGCTCTGCTGAATATTTTCTTCAAATATTTATATGTTACCGCTTTATTCAGAATATAATTTTTATGGTACTACGAAAACTTTTGGCTTATGAAACTGCCCTGTAAAAATAAAAGTAGATACATATTATCACTGGAAACTTTGACCTTTAAAATATTTGAATTGAAAAGTAATGCGCAATCATTCGAGTAGATTTTATACATTTAAATTATTAATGATCATTCACTTACTTTTTCTATCTATGCACATTTTAGTTAAGTTTTACTTCTGAAGCAATTCTGTTCTAAGAATGTTATTCGTTGTTTACTCCAATATCAGTAGTTTCTCAATACAAATTGCACCACTGCATCTAATATTAAATTGTATTTTTTGCAAAATAATAATAAAAAAGATTAAAATGAAATCTGCTATACCATATTTCAACGTATCATGTCAGAACATCATTTCTTGAACGGCCAAGCACCGCGTGCTCGTGCAAGATAAATTATATTTTTTATTCATTTTAATTATTTCATTGAATGAGTCACTTTAGTAATGCAAAAGAACCAAAAAAAAAAAAAACTTTGCCTCGCATTGATTGTTTAAAAAGATATCACATTTCCTATTTATTTCCTTCCAAATAAACACGTGCTCATAATGACATTTTTCAAAGTTTTATTTGCTGTACTCATTAACTTATTTTTTTAATCGGAGCTTTTGTAAATGCAATGGCAATGCGTTATTAAAAGCTGGTTTCTTAAATGTTCGTGAAGATAATAAAAGCTTTATTTTTCGCCAATGGATTTTTGTTGACGCCTAAAATCTCATCCCAAAAAAAACCCATCATATCCTGTCATCATATAAATTTTTTTTGAAATTATTTTTACCATGGAATTAAAACTGCTTAAATCTTTATCTCCAAGCAATTTCATTTTTTTCCAAATTAACATAAGGAATAATTAATGCTAATTTTATAAAGATTATGGCGTATCCACTTTACAACGGAAAGAGCTTTTAAGTTATAGACCCCTGAGCACCCGAGGTCAGAGGCCTGATTTCTAGCTTATATGAAGATGACAACACACACATTCGCTTGAACAGCCCCTTTTTACAAGGGGGTATATTCACACATCTCACAGATAACACACAGAATAACAACCATGTCCTAACCGGGACCCGAACTCAGGACGCTCAGATCATGAGAAAGACGCGCTACCTCTGTGTTAACAACAATGTAATAATTAATAAATTTATTAATTATTATAAGAATTTCCTCTCCAAAGATACTTGCATAAAAGTAATCTTAAAACAAATTATTTGAAAGACAACTCATTAAAAATTATTTTTCGTTCTAACACAAAATGGTCTTCGTTATGTTTTATTATTTGTCTTCTTTTTTCAATTCAAATTCTATTATTATTAATTCTATTATTATTCTTTTTATTCATTAAAGTTCTGCATTCCTTACTTGATACTAACCGATTTAATTGGAAAGATACTGAATCTCACTTATGTATGCTAGTAAAATGAAAACAAAATATGATACGAAAAACTGAGAGACAAAAGAAAAATTCACACCCATTCTTCGCTTTACTCGAATTCCTAATTAGTTAATTAACGCTCATTGAATAAGATTTCTGAAACTTAAGAAAAATTTAAAAGATACTTAACAAACTCTTCTGAAGTATGCACTTCTACATGAATTGATATCTGACCCAAGTTTGTTGCTTCTTCAGTGAACCTTATGATAATAAGGAAAGAAGACCCTCCAAACCAATTTACATCATTCATTTAAACATCCTTATTTTTTGCTAAAAATAGAATCTCTAATTTGTTGTAAACTGCCAATTCAAGTAAAATAATAATATGGAGATAACTGATATTTAATTATATATTTATACAAAATTTTTTAAAATCTTTCTTTTTTTTTCTTATACAATCAATAAAACTAATTAAAACATTTATAGAGTAAATCGGAAGGTTTGAAATGTCATTTTTTAGGTAACTCTCTAAATTAGTCTATGTGTGGCAATTCTGAGTAGAGCCTTAAAATTACAAATTATACCCAGTCCTCCAACTTATAAATAATTTTCACTCTTTGTTTCATGAAATATGAATTTCAATCAGTTAAATATAAATTTTATTAGATTTTAATATTCCGATAATTTTTTATTGATACTAAATTGATACTAATTGATTTATTGATACTTTCAGAGCAGATGGTTGCAATCTGAAACCAAGATGCCTTAAATGCAATGGTGATCACCAAACCAGGGCTTGTGATTACAAAGAAAAACTGGAAAACCCTACATGTATAAATTGCGGTCAGGATGGTCATATAGCAGCATATAGGGGATGCCCTAAATTTCCTAAGCCTCAGACAAATATGCTTAGAAACAAAATAGCTAACTCCTTTGTAAGGAAAAATATTTCTTTTGCTCAAGCTCTCAACCCTGTTTCAGAGCAACAATACACTCCACCTCAAACACAAAATCAATCGAATGAAAACATAAATACTGTTAATAATGAAACTGTATGTACTGACCTTTTTGGTGCAATTAATGAACTTAAAAATTTATTCTCCCAACTCCCCAATATTATGTTAGCTGTCAAAGAGATGCAAAAAGCAAGTAATCCCATGTCAAAATTATTCACATTTATAAGTATTATTTCACAGCCCCACTCAAACCTCAGAAACTAATCATTCATAGCTAGATCTTTAAATATTGTTTACTGGAACGCAAATGGGATTAAATCAAAAATCAACGATTTACGACACTTTATAAATAAGCATAGCCCCGATGTAATACTACTACAGGAAACTCACCTGAGACCGAATAGAAAAATTTTTATTGCCAACTACAAAATATATTATAGTTATAGATTAAATCAAGACCCAAATAAATCTAGTGGTGGTACTGCTATTGCTATTAAAGCATCTATTCCACATTACAATCTTAACCTACCAACACTAAATTACACTGAAGCTACTGCAATAGTAATAACTCCAAAGAATTCTGAACCAATAACTATTACATCTATATATATCCCGCCGTCGTCTGATGAATTATTGTTCACGTTCGATCTAGAAAATTTGCTGCAGTGCAGCCCCAATCAAATTATATGTGGAGACTTCAATGCTCACCATACCACCTAGAACTGCAGATACAACACCAAAAGAGGAAATACTTTAAGATCCTTTGCAGATCAAATCGGACTAGAAATTATTGCTCCATCCGAGCACACCAGATTTGGAACTACTTCTGCATCAACGATAGATCTAGCCATTGTTAAAGATTTCCTCTACCCACATCAAATTACCTCTTTACCTGAACTCGCGTCTGACCATAACCCGATTAAATTAGAATTCTTCCTCAAATATGAACTACCTGAAAATGGGAAGGTCAAAACAAACTGGCAAAATTTCCAAAAGGATCTCCACCACATTAATTTTAATTATTCAAATATTTATAATTCTCAAGATATTGACAATTTAGCTGAAAATATTGAAAATACTATTATAGCAGATAAAAACAAAAACTCTACACCACTAGATCCTAATAGTAGTTTCATACACCCCCTACTAAAACAACTAATCAAGGATAGAAACAAAATGAGGAAGTTATACCAACGATATAGAGACCCTCTATATAAAAATTTGTTGAATAAAATGAACAAAGGTATACAAAAACTAGATACTAAACTCGAGGAAATAAGTTTTACACAAAAAATAAAATCTATTAGCCGTGAGGAAGGAAACCTATGGGATTTTGTCCGACCCTTCAAAAGAAAATCTCATACCATCCCGGCACTTAAAGGACCAAATAAAATGGCCCAAACTGATAAAGAAATTGCAAACTGCCTGGCTGACAGCCTTGAGACACAATTTACACTAAATAACATCAAAAATGATGAAATAGAACACACTGTAAACTCCACCATTGCAAAATTCCACACCACACCAACACCGTTATGTAGCAGGGAACTATTACCGACAGAACAAGACATCTATTCGCAAATTAAGAAATTAAAAGAAGGAAAGGCACCTGGAATTGATCAAATAAATAATAAAATGATTAAAAAACTACCCCCAGGAATTATTTTTCTTCTCACAATTTTGATTCAAAAAATCCTAGAAATTGGACATTTTCCCACACGTTGGAAAACTGCCACTGTGGTACCCATTTTAAAACCCGGTAAAGACCCAACTGACCCATCCAGCTATCGTCCAATTTCATTACTCCCATCACTAAGCAAAATAGCTGAAAGCATAATAGTTAAAAATTTAAATGAACACCTTCAAAGTAAAAACATCCTGTGCCCAGAACAATTTGGATTCAGACCAAATCTGTCGACCACACACCAACTCGTAAGAGCTATTGAATTTATAACTGCAGGCTTCCATAACAAACAGAAATCAGGAGCTGTCTTTCTGGATATACAAAAAGCTTTCGACAGAGTTTGGCAGGATGGATTAATACACAAACTTATTAATTATGAAACACCATCTTACATTGTCAAAATAATTTCATCTTACTTATCAAATAGAAATTTTAGAGTCAGAAACAAAGACGAATTATCTGATCTTAAATATATAAAGGCTGGGGTCCCTCAAGGATCGAAACTAGGACCGGTATTGTTCTCCTGCTACATAAATGACATACCAAAACAATTCAACACAATGCTTTGCTTATATGCGGATGACACAGCTATTTTGGCTAAAAATAAAAGCGCGAAATACCTCCAAATAGCACTGAACAGACACATTAACAAAATCACACAATGGATGCTTGACTGGAAAATTGTTGTAAATCCAAGCAAAACAGAAGCAGTCTTGTTCTATAAAGGAAACAGCAGAAAAAAGTTCCCGCAGCTAATAATTAATAATCATAAGATTGAATGGTCTCAGGAGAGTAAATACTTAGGTGTCACGTTGGACAGAAAATTAACCTTTAAATCTCATTTTATTAAACTTAAAAATAAATTCCGAGGAATCACGCGTAGCTTATACCCACTTATCTCCCGGAATTCAAAAATGGACAGGGAAGTAAAATTGCTTATTTTTAATGCCTACTTGCGTCCAGTACTCACCTACGCTTGCCCTGCTTGGGGTTTTGCGGCCAAAACCAACCTAAAAATAATAGAAACTCAATATAATATTGTTATGCGCAAAATTGTAAATGCAAAATGGTACATGACTAATACAGATATCAGAAGGGCCATCAAATTTCCATCTTTTAAAGAAATCATCAAGAAGCTGTCCACAAATTTCTTCAATCACTTAGATATAAATATTAGCAAAAACGAAGCAATTGATGAAATTGAAAAATACATACCCAATATTAAAATTAAGAGACCCAGAAATGTCCTTCTAATCTAATAATTCAACTTTTCAATAGCTAAATTTAATAACTAAATCCTTCATCCAACCGGAACATTCATTATTCGACCGAAAAAACGAAAATTCCCACCTCATAACCTGTCAAACAACCCTTTCTGCACTCAAAAACCGGAACAGCTGACCGATCAGCTGATCGGTCAACCCGTTAGCTACATAACTACTGTAACCGCGACCTAGTTTCAACCCTTTCAATACTAAAAGAAAAAACGTTCCAAAACGACTCAAACTAAGAAATCCACCACGTGACACCCCTCAGCCAATAGGGAATCACCCAGATTGATCAGACAGTCACGCTAACTACAGTCTCTCAGTTTTGCTCTCCCTGTAACGTTGCTTCTCTGCGCCTACTGATTTTAGCTATGTTATGTCATCTGCATTAATTACTATAGACTTTTTTCAGTTCATGGCATTTACATCCCGCCAGGCCTCTATAGAATTATCAGGAATAGAGGTAGCCCATCTCGGGCGGGTACTCTATTAATCCGTCAAATCCGTCAAATCCGATACTAAATTACATTAAAATGATTAGTGTTGATCGTATAAAAGGAGTCTTTTTGAAATAATTAATAACATTTTTGTAAATTATTTTAAAGTATATAATTTTACGTGCTGAACTATAACGAGTTAATATTCTCTTGTTCCTGAAAAAAATGTCGGATCAGTCATATTACCGTTCCATTTTAAAGCTTCATTAAGACTTTTTTTCGGGTGGACCTCGCAACTTTGAAACAAGATCAGATAACGAAGACGACATATGAGATGACATTTCCCATTCTTCAAACTTCAGGACGACACTCGTAATACGTGCGAGAAGAAAAATTTCTAAAAAAAAAAATAATAATCCTGGTTATTGATCCGTCGTCTTTATAAAATATATGCTTACATATGTTATTAAAAAATTTCAATGCAGAAAGGACTTTTTAAAATAATGTTGCGTTACCTTTTAAAGCCAGATAACGTCTACGACACCGAAGTCGACTTTTGTATAATGGTCATGTTACTCGGCTACTGGCCCTAGCTTCGCAGGTTCGTATCGCGATCTTCAATCGGTACATTGGTGACCTTGACAACGCAACCTTCCCCCACAGTCGTGGCGCCATATACCTGTAGCATAATCATCAGACTCACTTGACGTAAAGCAAGAAAACAAACCAAAATCGTCAAACTCACTTGACGAGCAAGCAGCAACTCGCCATAATGCTTGGCGCTATGCAAAATCGTTTGCTTCTTCACTGACTCACTGGAGGGGAGTACTGTAGTGTTAGCCTTATAAGCTAGACAACATCTACGATACCGAAGTCGACTTTTGTATTATGGTCATATTACTCGACTACTGGCCCTAGCGTCGCAGGTTCGTATCTCAACCTTCTATCGCTACAATAACAAGAAAATTTTAAGTCCTTTTTCTTTTGAGTTACTTAATATATATATATATATATATATATATATATATCATTTTTATGAGGATAGCCATTTCCATTGTTCATTTTGTTCATTCCGGCATATGAGTGCGGCAAATGAGTTCCGGCAAGCATCCTTTCCGCAAGTTTTGGATTGATTGCATTTTATAAAGATCATGTCTCACGGGTCTTGATTTTATTAATCGAATTTTTTTAGGTTTTCTGATTATATAAAGGAAATTTCTCTTAGACCATCTGAGATTAATAACAGCAACATATGCTCATAAAAAATTCTACAAATGTTGGAATAAAAAAAACTTCAAACGAAGAAATGCAACACATCCCAACAATTTTAATCTGAATCCAAAACTCAGAACTGTGCAATTCTGAATAATTAAATCGAAGAAAGAAATCTTTTAAATAAATAAAAGATTTGATTCATCCATTTTTTTTCAAATTAATTTACATTTAACAATACTTTTCGGTATCAAATGAAAAAAAAATTCAAAAAAAGGGGAAAAATACCTCTTGATTTTCATTCAATTTACGCTTTTAGCGAGATATCTTAATTTCCAAAAATAATTAGATTATGCTAGAGAAATTTCTGTGAAAATAAAAAAGGTAATAAAAGTTTTTGGATGATTAAAAAATTGTGCTATTTCATAATAAAAAGTAATTCCATCTTCACTTTTCGCACAGAAAAATGAAAATGTTTTTTAATCCTAATTTCCATTAAATTTATTGTCTGTATTCGGCGTAATTAATTAATGATAGCATCGTCATGAAATGATTAAAAATAAATGTTATATAAACGTAGTATTCTTTTCTTTAATAAATTGTATTCGAAAATAGAATACCAAATGCATATAATAAATTAATAGATAATGAAATTTTAAGTGTATTTTATCAAATTTGTAGTTCTATCAAATTTTAAATAAATTAAAATTATCTTAAGAATAATGTAATAAACATCATTAACTATGCATCTATTTTATAAATTTTTATGAACTAAGATTGATATTTTAATTTCATTTGCAGCATATTTTTTATTTAAGAATTTTATGTCCAATTTTTTTAGCTGAATATGTTTGGAATCCTTTATTTTGTTGCCATTAAAATTAAGGCTTACTGAATAAGTTGAATATCCCCTTTAGCTATGGAATGTGTTTACAAATGTATGAATTATTTCTTCATTAGATAAATCCGGTTCAATTAAATATAAGAAAAGAATTCGGGTTTGAACAAAGGATTACTGAATAGCTGATAATTGGTTTAAATATCTTGAAAATTGGTCTTTTTGGAGGAAAAGTCAAAAACATCGGGAAATGTAGATGGCTTAGCTTTCTTTAAAAAGTATATAGAGTTATTCAATTAACGTATTAACGCTTTGATTTTTTAAAATTATGTTGATTAAAAAAATCCATCTTAAAAACTCTGTTCTAACATGAAAAAAAATATTTAATTTTATTAAAATAAAATCGTTTGCACAACTAGTGCTAAAAAACTGCTTTATAGAGGAAATATTTCATTGAGAGAATTATTAACTTTGATTTGTAATGAATCATATTTTCTGCAATATAAAATCTTAGAATCTTAGAAATCAATAAAATTTCAACTTTTAGGTTTAAGTTAAATACTTCAATTTTCAGAAATAATTATTTAATGTTTATTAAATCTCAATAAAAATGTTGGTAGCAAATTTCAGTGTTTAGACAATAAGAAAGGGCTTTCTCAACGTAAGAACGAAATTTTATTCTCTTTTCAAGAAAACAGAAATATGTATGATTGTTATTGATATTTTCCTAAAATGTATAGTTTTTATTCAAAGTAATTATGCATAGATAATAGTTTTGCAAACATCAAACTTATAAAGAAAAATAGATTATATGTAAACTCTATGTTCTTTTATTCATTTTAAAATATATAAATTATTTTCGAACCTTGTTTCAGAAGCATAAAACAATTATTAATTCCTCTGTAACTAAGATATGGAATTTTTAATCATAGATGTTTGGTTGATATATCAAATTCTTAAAGTAGTAACATTGTTTTCGTAAGAATATCTTAGCAGATATCATATCAATAGGTGCATTGCTTCATATAATTAATTTTTCCAACCAAATCTATATTTTAATTTTTTATTGCATTATTGTCTGCTGTTAGCTCTAATCTGTTCATATATAAATATTTTTTGTTTTCTTACCATTTAATCAATAGCTTATTGAATGAGAAGTAACAACAAGTAAAATTTTAAATTGATATAAATTGTATTAATTTATATTTTTCTACCAAACGATGCCCATAAATAAATCACAAATAATGCCCATAAATAATTAGTTAAGTAAATAATAATTAACTAATTACATTAATTAGTATTTAATTTAAAGATTTTTAAAATTTATAATAATCACACTGTTTTGCTTTTTAGCTTAATTCTTTTTCGACCTTAAAATTGAAAAAGTGGATTAAAAATAATCAAAAATTGAATGATTAAAAAATATTCTCTCTCATTTTTTATTGATATAGATTTTAAAATAAACAATTTTTGGCAAATCGATTTTTTTAAAATTGTTAAATTATCAAAATGCATCTAAATATTATTGACATTTACGCAATTTAGTTTCTTATTTAAAGCAGATATTTGGGAAAACTAGACGTGAAGTAGGAGTTAAATCATATCAGCTTTTGCAGCTTTTATTATATATAAGACTAAATCATCCATATAGTTGTGCAAATAAATACTTACCAATTACTGTAGTAAACAATTTAAAGAAACGATTCATTGACAACTCAATTTGTACTAATAATTTGTTTGTAATGTGTTGGTTTTATATGTCTTTTTACTTAATCCCTTCTGACGATACGCAATTTAATGACAATTACTTACTTATTTATTTGTTGTTTAAGTATATTGGATGCGGAAACCATAACTAAAAAGAATTGAATTAGTTTTCACGTTTACAAAAACTGTATTGTGTAAAGAACCAAAAGCTCGCATTTTGACGGTATTCCAAAAGTTTATCACTTTGGTCCGTTTATATTTTGCTCTGTGTTTTTTTTCGTCCGTTACTTTATCTCCTATCAACGATACCAGATTTTCTTCATGTTAAATAATATCACAAAGTAATAGAAACCTGAAAAATATAGACTATTGAAATAGATAAATTTTTGATAAACCCGATTAAGATAAAACATTGAATAATGAAGTTTCGTATGCAGGTGGATGTATTTATTTTAGACAAAACTGTTTGAAAAAATTTTGAAAGCAAAAATGTTTACAAAATAGTAATTCCAATTTGGTGTATTAGAAAATTTGGAATATTTCATATATACTTATTATCAAACATTTGGAATAATAATTATTATTTTGTAACTATAAAAAAAAGAAAAATTTTGTTAAATATTTTATTTGTCTATTAAAAATTAGTCAATTTTTAAACTTGAATACATTCAATTTATTATATAATTGTTGTAGCATAAATGTGTTAATAGTTCACTATATAAATAATGAAATTTATATATATGGATATTAAATCGTTTGTTTACTTAGAGTTTTCTAAAGACTTATTAGACTATATAATAAATTAAATAAGTATTTTCTTGCAAAAATCACTCCAGTATTCATGCGTGTAGATATAAAAATAATCGAGCAGTAAATTGAAAAAAAATGCCATGCATATTACAAAAAATAAATTAATAAAATTACAAAACTGTTAATTAGACCATTTTTAGATTCAAATTAAACTCAATAAATGATTAGTGTGCCCTTAAATGCAATAAAGCAGTTACAAATTATTGAAAACAAATATATTTCTTCTTTCCCGTTTTCGATAATTACGAAAAAAAACTTTTAACTCTTACACGTTATATATACACTGAAGTGACAAAAGTCATGGGATGACTGTTAATATCGTGTCGGTCCTCCTTTTGCCCGGCGAAGTGCAACAACTCGACCTGTCATGGAGTCCACAAGTCGTTGGAAGTCCTCTGCAGGAATACTGAGCCAAGCTGTCTGTATAGACGTCCATAATTGTGAAAATGTGGATGGTGCAGGAGTTTGGGCACGAACGGACCTTTCGATGATGTCCCATAAATGCTCGATGGGATTCATATCGGGCGGTCTAGGTGGCCAGATCATGCGCTGGAATTGTCTGGAATGTTCTTCAAACCAATCGCGAACAGTTCTGACCCGGTGACATTCTACACAGACATCGGCGGTCTCGGTCGTTAAGTGCACGTGGTCGCCCACTGCGCTGTCCATGATGGGATGGGATGCCTGAAATTTCATACTCTCGGCACACTCTTGATACTGTGGATCTCGGAATGTTGAATTCACTAACGATATCCGCAATGGAATGACCCATGCGTCTAGCTCCAACTAACATTCCACGTTCAAAGTCTGTTAATTCTCGTCGTGCCACCATAAGTCACGGAAACCCTGTTCACATGAATAACTTGAACACAAATGAAAGCTCTGGAAAACGAACTGCGCATTTATACTTTTTCGCTGCGATACTACTGCCATCTGTATATTTGCATATTGCTATCCCATGACTTTTGTCACTTCAG
>JAOUZG010005735.1:15638903-15670471 GCA_026289955.1 Argiope argentata
TATATATATATATATATATATATATATATATATATATATATATATAGTAAGGTTACGTACTTTAGAATAAGTGAAGCAAACTAACTCTGAGATCTCAATGTAGTAATGATAATAATGCTACTAAAATTATCGTTAATGATGATATTAAAATGTATAGCAAAGTATTGTTATAGAATTATATTAAAATTAATTATAATTTTAATGATATAATTTATGTGAATATTTAATTAACACATTAAACAAAACTTTATTCTCATTATATTATTTCCTCTAATACATTCAAACAGATAAATTTTGCATATATAAAATTATTATGTAAGATTTTGGCAAAATGACATATATAGTTATGATAAGGTACATCACTGTTTTATATTGCTTTCATGAAATTTAAAAGCGTAATTTGTAATGTAGAATGATAGTAATCTTTACAAAAGGCTGGATATACTGAAAGTAGCATTTTGATATATTTGTGTACATTTATTGTCTCCTAAACATCTTTAGAAATCTTTTGAGATAATTTGAAGCAATAAAATTCCAATATGTTTTTCTGCAATAATTTATGTTCCACCTTTTGCTGAAATTTAAAAGTTTATCGGCTAGCAAAACATTTCAATTTTTTTAAATTGTTAAATGTAAATGGTTTTCAATTTTTATTGTTTCTTTATGCAGTGGAAATTTTATTGTTTATTCACAGTGATTTTTTTTGTAAAAGAAAATATTCGTAATATTATTTTTATCATGCTATTGATTATTAATATAAGTAGTGAAATTAAACTAATTAATTTAATTGAGTTTTTGCAAATTGGAAAGTTATTTGGCAATCTAATTATTTCAAAATATGATTGCAATTTAAAATCTTAAAAATGGCACTTAAAAGAAGTATTCTCAGCACAAAAATAAAAGAATTCAGTCTCAAAAAGATCCATTTTAATTTATGGAAAATAACTACTATTTATTGAAAATATAAACAATAAACACAAACTTTTTTGGGTCTTACTGATTCCAAAACCTTATGAAAATTCATTCAAAAATTGAATAAGCCACTAACCATGCACAGTCCATTTTTTACATGTTTCTTCAAACTTATATTCCTTTGATGTAGAATTATTAAAGATAAACTTTACCATCGTCACGGAAACAAATTCTTAGTAATTCCTGTCAACCCTAGAAAAGAAAGTTTTCAAAGAAACATTGGAACGTGACTTTTTCAAAGAAGGAGAAAACTAAATAAATTCGAAGAGTGGAAGGTGTTAAATTGACTTCTTTGAGTATTTATTTTACTGTAAGAAGTTCGAAAAATCACTTGGAATGATTTTGAGATATTGAAAAGAGTAAGGGCATGCATGGAAAAAAAATCTGATAAATGTGTTAAAATTTTTGATAAAATAAGATTTGTGTAAGAACTTTCTTTTCTAATGGCATTGAGATATATTTCTTAAAGTAATGAATAAAAATAAAACAGGTATATAGGAAATTCAGTATATTTTTTTTCATCCAGCTTGCAGTTATTTTTATTTAAGAGTTTTATAATTCTTTGCTTACTATTATTAGCACTATAAATATTAAAAATTTTAATGAAAAATGAATGGCAATTTTTCTTTACAAAAATTCCGAGCTCAAATTTTGTTTGTATATTTATTGTATTATATAATATTTAGTAAATAAAGATATCAATCTCTGGTGAATATAGAAAAAATAATAATTGTTCGATCTCCACTTAACTTAGGTTTAAACTGAAATTATCTTTACATTATATTTCTTCTGAGTTAATCTTCTTTCATTTTATTTATATGTTCTTTGCTCTTATTTCTTTTAATTTTCTGATGCTTGAACCCATCGATTCAAAAATTGATTCTTTATAAAAATAAAAAATGAAATCATGAAATGGAATATGCTTTTAAGCATAATACTTATCTCTAATTTGTTTCTTATGTCATTTATAATACTGTATCAGAAATACTTGTTTATTTTTAAACGAAATAAAAATTTATAAACTCAAATATTTTTATTGTGGCTGATATTTTTTCAGTATTAAAATATAAAAAAAGTATTTTGCTTATCGAATTTTAGAAACCGCTTGAAATTATAAAATATTTTAATATAAATGATTAAATAATTCAGTATTCTGATGACAGATAAGGATCTATGCAAATTAAATTAAAATTCAATGTGTATACGATAAGTTCCCTCAGGAACCAGCAAAGAAAAAATAAGTGAAATATTTGATTTCCTATCGTCAAATTTCATTTAATTATTAAACGTAATCTGTTCAAATCAGAAAATCTACAAGCTTTCTAGATTATCCTAATCCTCTCCCCGGAATTTCCAATAGATTAAAACAACAGGGATTTTCATCTTCCGAGCTTTAAACCATTGCCCCAAATGTCGAAATCCAAACGCAAGCTCATCTACGAGAGCAAACGCTGTCATGACCTTTAGAAGTGCGTGTCCTCCTAATGGGTTTAATACTCATCATCCATCCAATCACAGAATTCTCAGATCGCATTGATTATACCAACGTCACGTCTCGTGGCACTTATGAGCCAACTGAACAGTGACAGATCTCCATCGATCTCTGAAAAGATATGAAGGATTAGAAAAAGATTTCGATATTGACAGAATTTATTATTCAAACGTTTGACTTCTATGCTAACAGTGGTTGCGGTGGGCATGTTATTAGATGGTAGCTTATTTGCCTGAAAGTTCGTAAGTATGACGACCTGATTTTACTATCCACATCATCTGCAACCGTTCAGTTTTGATGTCATTGGTCGGAGATTTAGATGAAAAATCGGCATTATTAAATTGGCCCCACTGCAGTGACATGAGAGATAAGAAACACCGAGAAAAAATTTTTAAAAAAAAAACACCAAACGGTAATCTCCTGAGCGCGAGATTAAATTATTTAAAAGTAAGAAATCGTAAACAAACTGGAAAATGACGTCATTTAATAGAAACGGCAAACTAAAGGTATTTAATTCTAAATTTAATAAAATATCTCAAACAATACAGGCAAATCAAACCTCAAATGTCATGGGTCAGGTGACTCGCTATCTACCAATGAAAAAAACGGGCATTTCTTACCTGATATTTTTGGATACACCACAAAACTCCATTACCAAAGCAACATCATATTCTTACATGATAATAAATATCGGGTTTTTATTAAAACAATAGTAGGTGCATTTGTGGTTTGCCTGATAAAGATGTAAGATATGCCGGAATTTTTTGCTGGTAATTGTGTTTCGTTTTGCATGTTTTTTTAGTTTAAAATTTTACTTTCCTTTTTGAGAAGTTAGGACAGAATAAGTATTGCAATATCGACACATGTTTTCATCAAGATACAGATAAATCACTGTACTTTAGAAAACTCCGATGAAAAATTTTGAATTCATAATAAGCAAGTTTGTGAAGATAATAATTAGTATGTGATCTTCTTTATAGAAATGGTGCGTAATAACTTTGGCTACATTTTTTTAAGTCGGTCTACATTTCACAGATGACATATTTTTGTTAGACCAGAAATATAAATAAATATGGAATTTCATCCGAAATGTGTCATCGGATTAACTGTATAGAGAGATGTGAACTCAAAACTAAAACAAAGCAATGTAAGGCATTTTACAGATGATCTGAACGTATTAATTTGGGGATAAGTATCATATCCATGATTAAATAATTCACTATGAAGATACTTTATTTAAACACGAATGCTTATTGACTTATATACATGTTTAATTGAAGGTAGCAGAAATCAAAATTATGAAACTGCTTCATTTTTTTTATCATGTCAGAACATGCTACCTTTTTAGGAATGAGGTTTTGTGGCGTCAACAAAACCCGTAGGCGAAAAATTGAAATTTTATTATCTGCACGAGCATCTCAAAAAATCAGCTTTTAATAACGTGATGCCATTATATTTACAAAAGCTCTGATTAAAAAAAATAAGTTAATGACCACTGCAAACAAAACATAGAGAAATGTCATTTTGAGCACGTGATTATATGAAATGAAATAAATAGGAAACGTGTTATTATTTTCAGCAACAAATGCAAGTTAAAGTTATTTTGGATCATTTGCAATACTAAAGTTTCGGCGAAATAATTAAAATGAATAAAAATATAAATGAACTTGCACAAGCACGTGGTGCTTGGCCCTTCAAAAAATGATGTTCTGACATGATACTCTGAAATATGTATAGCAGATTTCATTTTAATCGTTTTTGAATATCCTTTTATTTTAAAGCATTCGAAGGGTTTTCTTTAAATCAATTATTTTTAAAGATTACTTGAATAAAAGTTAAATTATTAATATAATTTTATTCAAAGAAAAGTCTCTGAAGAATATGAAATGCATATACTTCTTATAAGCCATCTCATACGAAAAAATGCTTCATATAGTAATTACTTGCAGAGATAATATATATAAGAAAAGCAGTATATTGGTGTTAATCACGTATTTTAGTCAGATCAAATTATGCTTATGTGATTATATAATCCGTAAACAATACTAAGCATTTGCTACTATGAGTTAACTATGTTAACATATTAGCAATCATGTTCAGGATAATACATACGACGGATTGTCATAGTTTGAAGAATATATTCTATTATTGCGTGAAGAAAATGAAAATAAGTATTAAAATAATGTCTTCTCCTAATTGCTCTGTTTAGGATTATGACATCGTTTTCGTTTAGCAACGGAAGAAGGGAGGGGGTGCAGTAGATTCTGAGACCCCTGAGTGCCCGAGGACAGGAATCTGACTTCTAGCTCATATGAAGATGATACACACACTCGCTTACGCAATCCCTTTTTACGGGGGGAAGCAAATCCACATATCTTACAAATAGCACACAGAAAAGCAACCATACCCTAAATGGGACTTATCTGTCCCCGCTACCTCTGTGCCAGAACACCGACCTTTTTTATAATTAGTATATAAAATAATTAATAAAGGTGTTTTTTAAACGTTTATCGAAACATGTTTCAAAGTATATTATAGAATATTGCTGTCCTTTACTCATAATAAATAGTTTGAATTTTTAAGCAGTGCATGTAGATTACATAACCTTAGGTCGATGGAAAATTGATTGAAAATTTTTGAGATGATGAACTGCATAACAGAAAAAAATCTATTGCACATTATTTGATAATATAAATACAGTTAATAAAATGATAAAACAGATTAACATAAAATATATTTAATAAGTTTCTAACGAAAATAATGGAACTAAAGTTGATATACGTGAATAACTCCTTTTTTAAACTAATAATTTTTAAAGTGCTTTACAAATAGATTTAATTAATTGTATGATCTGAAGTTATCGGGGAAAATATTCAACTTTCAATCAATTTTCAATTACAAATCTAAGTAGAATTTTATAATGCTTTTCCTCATTTTTTACCTACTTCCAAAATAAAATACCGGCCGAATTTATAGATGTGAAAATGCTCACTGCTAAGCCCATTTTCAATAATTTTTTTCTTGATTTATGTTCCAATTTATTGAAATATCCCAGCAAAACTTTTTGAATAAATGATTAAATACACAGAGTTATTAAATTGTTTTTGTTTCTTATGGCACTTTACGCGCCCTCTAACAGATCCGTCAACAATGTAAGCCGAATAAGCGTCTATTTTTATCAATAGTATCGACTAGGGTTAAGAGGGTCTCCTTTTTACAGACGGGGGGACACATTTACAGAACTCGCAGACAGAACACAGAAGAGGAACATTCATGCCTGAACCGGTACTCGAACCTGGGACACCCAGAACACTGAAAAGACGCACTCCTTTTTATGGCAGTTTGCCCCGTTGGTTATTATATTGTAATTTCTTGAAATATTCTAGGAGATTCAAAGCAGTTATTTCATAAACGGTTGAATATTTGAAAATTCAACAATTTATAAAATAACGGTAACAGAAAAAAACTAGGTGAATTTATGAAATGACGGTGACAGAAAAAAACTAGGTGAATTTATGAAATAACGGTGATAGAAACATTCAAGATGATTCAAAACAGTTATTTCACAAACTGTTGAACATTTGAAAATTCAACAATTTATGAAATAACAGTGACAGATAAAAATAGACACACATGCATAAAATGCCATGAAATTTTACTATAACCGAAAAAGTGCCAAAGGTGGACAATAGAAGACTTTTCTTATGATAATTAATAATTAGCATAACAGTTGATTTTTTACATTCCTCTTATATATATAGATAGATAGAGATATTATTTAAGACAAGTACATAACATATCAACCGTTATTTGCCAATAATACTTATTATTAAAAAAATAAGCCGGCTTGCTGGCACAGAGGTAGCGCGTCTTCCTCGTGTTCTATGAGTCCCGGTTCCGGCATTGTTGTTCTTCTGTGTGCTATCTGTGAGATGTGTGAATGTGCTCCCCTGTAAAAAGGGGGCTGTGTAAGCGAATGTGGTGAGTGTGTAGCTAAGTCGTATTCTTGGCCCTAGTTGGCGCTACTCAAATACAAGAGACGCTTCATTCGGCTTAATCCGCTGCTGGGTCAGCGACGGGCTTGTCCATGACAAGTGCCATTTGACACAACAACAACAACATTTAAAAACATTGAAAACAGCCATGTGTTAATAATTAGCATATCTGTTAGTTTGGTGTGAAATTATCTTCGGATATCCTCTTTTAGCATCTCTACTGAGGTCAGACGCCCGTGATAAACTCGCATCCAACGCCACGCAATGGGGTTTTCACGATAGTTTTAGGATTTTCGGTTATCCGAATTCTGCTGTTGTGGACAATCTTCGAAGTGTTCAATGAACTTCGTCGGTCCACATCATTTCACACAAGCAATCATTATTTTCTCCAATTGATTGAACTCTTCTTTTCTATTGGAAAAAATTATTATCAGTTTTAACTCTCATTCCATTGTAAACCATATTGATAAATATTAAGACCTCTTCGAGACCTACAATAATTGAGACCGGAATACCCCTTGTGATAATTCAACCGAAATTATAACTTAAAAAGTCCCTCAAAAGTGCAGATCTCATCATGGAAACCAAGACCGCAAGACCCAGATGGACGCTACGTATTTCTGACTCTATAGAGATTGTTTATTTGCCATACATATGTTCACGATTCAATTTGTCAATTCCTCCCTTTTCAGTTGGTAATCCAATTCCCCTGTAAGTTCAACCCATAATCAACATTTGTTTTAGTATTCTTGTCCCCTCTATCCTGTTATAATTTCAGAAAAAATTGAATAAATTCGTGTAATATTTCACACCGATGGCATTCTCTCTGGAAATCCCTGAATGCTGTATCGTCTAACTTTTTTTTTCCTTTTACAATTTTTCCCCTCTTTTTTCTCTCTTTCTCCCATCTTTGGCTCATCCAACTGGTTAGATAACTTAGCGTTATAGGCACCGGGGGCACAGGATGGCGTTATGTTATGTACGTAAATTATTTCTGAAATTATTGGAAAGTATTAACAGACTTGATTCATACTGCTTATAAATTCGACGCACATGTACTGAATTTTAAATTCAGAAACTTGTAGATTATTTAATATTGGTTATGTATGTATTGGGTATTATGCATTATATGTGTAATATTCGGTTATGTATGTATTGAGTATTATGTATTATCTGTATAATATTCAGTTATGTATGTATTGGGTATTATGAATTATATGTATAATATTCGGTTATGTATGCATTGGATATTATGTATTATATGTATAATATTCAGTTATGTAGGTATTGAGTATTATGTATTATATGTATAATATTCAGTTATGTATGTATTGGGTATTATGTATTATATGTATAATATTCGGTTATGTATGCATTGGATGTTATGTATTATATGTATAATATTCAGTTATATAGGTATTGAGTATTATGTATTATATGTATAATATTCAGTTATGTATGTATTGGGTATTATGTATTATATGTATAATATTCGGTTATGTATGCATTGGATATTATGTATTATATGTATAATATTCAGTTATGTAGGTATTGAGTTTTATGTATTATATGTATAATATTCGGTTATGTATATATTGGATATTATGTATTATATGCATACTAATCAGTTATGTAGATTTCAAATAGTATACAATTTTTTACTGAAAAATTCGATCTTCAAATGAAGAGACTTTCTAGATTAATATAAGATAAAAATAGAAAAATCCTCATCAAATTAGCTTTAGACTTTTGCAAATCACTATCAAAATGACTGAATTAACTCTAGAAAAATAAACAAAATTTTAAAGTTATGTACATAAGAGTAGAACTTTAAAATTTCGAATGTACAAAAAATTATTTCATGTAAGATATATTCTTATATAGATGATAATGATGATGAAGCGTACGCTTTACAACGGAAGAAAGGGTGTAGTAGTTTCTGAGAGTATTCTTAAATGAATAAAAATAGAATTACAAAATGGTATTTTTATTAATTCACCACGTATATTTGTCTTGAATAGCTATTTATTCCTGTCTAGTATCTATTCAGTCTAGAAATAGCAAACCCATCTGCTTATTAGGTCAAATGTCCACTTTACTTTCATTCTGTGGGATACATAAAGCATTATATATTTTTTGTGACTCTTTCTGATGCATTCATCTTTTATTTTGTTTAAAACGGAAGATTATCAAGAAAAGTAAGTATCGCGTTGTTTGGCAAGAAATTTGGGCTTACTTGCACTCTCTTAGAAAAGCAAAAATCGTGCTGAGAGACATTTAATAAAAACGCTCTCAAATATCAAAAGCTTTTAGTCTGGACATGAAAAAGATAGATGAGGAAAAACCATAACCGCAGTATCATTGTGATAATATACCATGTAGGATGATATTCTATAATATTCGCATGTCAAATTTATATACAAATATTAAGGCATAACATTTCACAATATTATTCAGCATTTTGTTATAACCTATATTTTATAATCGAGGTAGTTCAGAATCCATTATTTTAATACCAAATAATATTTCCAACTATGCATTGAATTATTCTCGTTATTATCCAGTTAGGATAAGCTTTTTATAGTTAGAAATATTTTTATGTTAATCTGTTGTTGTTGTTACTAATGGCACTGGCCTTGGACAATCGCGTTGAAGGTCGTCAATGATTTTAAGCCGAATTAGCGCCTTTTGTTTTTGAAGTAGCGCCAACTAGGACGAAGAGTACGATGTAGATACACTCATCGCAATCACTTGCACAGACCCTTTTTACAGGAGTAGGGGAGGGGGTACATTCCCTCACCCCACAGATAGTACAAAGAAGAACAACCATGACCTAACCGGAACTCGAACTCGGGCCCCCAGATCACGGGGAAGAGGCGCTCCCCCAAAGACATGACTACGGCTCTTATGTCAATCTTCTAGTCAAATGCATATTAGTTTTAATAAATATGAAATTGCACAAAAAAACTCAATGAATATTTTTTTGTATTTTAATTTAAATAGCTTTAATAGTTCCTGCTGCTTTGGTTTAGCCAGGGTTTGTAGTTTCAGTACCAATTCCTAATAATAAATATGAATGAATTTTTTGGCAGATGAAAGCTTATGTCAAGAGAAATGTAATATAAAAAGATCTAGAAAATTAGGTTATTGTATGAAATAAAAGACAAAATATGTAAAAACGTGAAATAAACTCCGTTATAAAAGTCTAAGTGCTCAGTAATCAGAATAATTGCGGACTATGTTAGAGATCTGATCGAGTTTATTACGGACAGAGCCATTCGCTGTCCATGCAACGCTATATATTTATCAGATCTTAGATTTATCGATATTTATGTTCGGATGCGCACAGAACATACAATATGTAACAAGTGACAGTTTACCGATAGAATAATCGCAGGTATCCGAACATAACTCGCATTTTATTTACGGATGGATTGCATAAAGCCATTACATTAAAGATCGATACATCATCTGAACATATATTCAATTTCGTGTATTGGGGAATTAAATATCTCTCCAAAGGGAAAAATATGGTTACTGCATGTTAATTTGATTACTCTTTTCGTGTTGGAATTCCAATACTTTCAATTCCTACTATTAGCTCACACTCTCCCTATATATATATACAACTTGCTCAAATTTTCAATCATTGATAAAATAATTTTTATTGGTCGAATAAAGTTCAAATAAATTTTTTAAAACATGTAGTGGATGAAATCTGATATTAATAATTTTATTAATTAATTAAAACTAACTTTCCCGTCAAAAACCTTCATATCCCAGCTAACTAACTAAGTCAGTTTGTTTTCCCCCACGCCATTGAGGTTAGGCTTAAAATATTTTCCAGAGATTATTTCAAATGATTCTGTTTATTTTCATAATGTTTGATGCATATAAAATTAAACATTGTTAATGAATCGATTTTTCTGATTCAATTTGAAGTACTTACAAATTAAAATAATACAGAATAAAGAAAATTCAATACTTCTAATCTCTATCGAGTTACCCCACTTGGTATAGAAAATTGGTTTCGAATCCTTAATTGGCGTTGAAAATTCAATGCTAATATAATTTTTGGATTAATTTTTTACTGTAACTGTAATCGGTAGGCTTGGATAACTTGGTTGGTAGGGCGTTGGATTCGCATCCCTTGGGCTTTCAGCTCGAAACTGCCAGCCGAAGATTATCCGTGTATGATGGACGTTAAATAAGTTATGGTTTCAAAGTTCTACATGAGGAGGGTGTTATCACTCAGGGTACTGTGTCAGAAGTTATCGTTCTCTGTTTCAGATCTAAATTACGATCTGTGGATGAATGAATGAAATGCATGAATGAAGTCCACCTCGTAAAAAGGGTTTCTGTCGTATGTAAGCTACGAGTCAGACTACTGCCCTCATGTGCTCAGGTGTCATACCCCTTAGAAGCTTATGTACTCTTCCTTCCTGTAAATCGGGACATGAGAACAACGACAGTTGTAATTATTTAATAAAAAGTACCTAAAATAAAAAAATTCCAAATTACCTAAATACGAATTGATTAACTTTTTTTATATTGCTCGTTATTGTACAAGAGTCATATTTGACCATTTTATGATGTACTAAGAATTTTTGAAAATTAGAATGTGAACTTTTATGATTATTGAGCCAAAATTGCCCTCTCTGCACCATTAGCATTTGCATATTCCCCATAAAATTGATGAACATATTAAGCATTATTTTCTCTAAGCTAGTAAAACACGAAAAACACGTGAAAACAAAATGGGATTCCAAAGCCGGAGAGAAATCTAAAAATTATGGCTCCAAACAAAGATAATAATTGCCAAGAATTTTAAAAATTAGTTATATTTGTATAAGACAAATAAATTTAATATTTATAAAAAATAAACTTTTTCGCTAAGGTGTTCTCCCACCAATTCATGTAAAGTAAGGATATGTAATAGCTTGTTTCAAATATTTTGAATTATCTTGAATAATAATAATTATTATTGAGGATTATTTAATACCACATGTATAGTAATGATGATTGATTATAATACCATATATAATGGAAATGAAATAATATGACACAACCCCTTTTGAAGCAGTTTTTCTTATATACGCAGCCATTTGCAGAGAAATTTCAAAATTTATTCAGTTCCTACTATTAGATCAAACTCTCTCTCTCTCTCTCTCTCTCTCTCTCTCTCTCTAAAAAAAATTCAAAATAATTATATATATATATATATATATATATATATATATATAATCTTTTTGAAGTTTTCAATCGTTAATAAAACACATTTTATTCATCTAATAGTTGTGGATGCCGTTTGACGTAGTGACGTGAATAGTTTTTTCCGAATATTAATTCATTAATTTTTTATTTATTAGTTAAAAACTGACTTTCTCGCCTTTATTATAGCTCTTTACAGTAGCCTCAATTGTCGGGTCGAGATAGTCTGGTTGGCAGGACGTTGAATTTGCATCCTTTTTGCTGCGAGTTTGAACCTGGTAACTAAGTTCTCCATGTCGAGAGTTATACCACTTAGGGGTACTGAGTCAAAAGTGATCGTTATTCGGGTGCTCATGGGTTCATACCTTCAGAAGCTAATGAACCTCTCCTTTCCGTTGTAAAACGGAAAACGGGGATAACAACTGTAATTATCAAATAAAAAGTAACTAAAGTAAAACTTTTCCTAATATCCAAAGTAGTAATTGATTTTAATATTTTTTATATATATTAATTTTTCCAATGAAGTTAAGTCGTTAGAACCGCAATTCCAGTTGGTCATGTCCCATTCATCAAACCTGGAATTTCCTTTTTTATTTAGTAAAGCATATGTTGTTGTTGTTACTAATGGCACTTGCCATGGACAAGCCACCCGCTGATACAGCAGCAGATTTAAGCCAAAAAGAGTCTCTTGTTTTTAAAGCAGCGCAAACTAGGGCGAAGAGTGTGACTTGGCTACACACTCACCACATTTGCTTGCACAACACCTTTTTACAGGGGAGAGTAGTCACACATCTCACAGATAGAACAACCATGCCCGAACCGGGACTCCCAGAACACGAGGAAGACGTGCTACCTCTGTGCTAGAAAACCGGCACAAAGTATATATAATAGCTTGTTTCAAATATTTTGTTATTTTTAAAAACTATTATTAGTATTAGTAGTATTTTGATTTGATATTTATCATTCTTAAGATATTTGTTCAATAGTAAATTTTTAATTTTTTTCTCAAATATGATATTTATTATTTTTAGTAATATATTTACGTTTTAAAATGTTTCCGTTTACCTTTTATTTTATCGCCATCTGTCAACCTTGTGAATTTAATGATTTTATAGTTAGAAATAAGAAAGAAATTTCTTTCATTTTTTAAGCATCATAAAAATTATCTCTAAAACACTTTTTTATCTAGTGGGAAAAATAAAAATTTATACGTCAATTGTATTTGATAGGTATTGAATTTCAGGAAATGCAGCTGTGAAGAAAATTTTTCACCTAAAAATTCTACATTCTTTGGCAGAAAAGTTTTGTGTTGTTTCTTGATGAGGAAAAGAATGCTAAAAAATTAGGAATGAGTTTCAAATACAAATTAAAGAGGCTAATCATTTCAAAGCTAATCTTTTTTTTCACGAAATTATGTAGAAAAAATTATTCCAAAAGATATAAAATGATATCATTAAATCATATGAGAAGATAATTCGAATATATATTTCCATATCTTCCTTTCTGAAATTTTGGTCATTAAAAAGGAATTATCAAATGACTATTATAAATGAAATTTAAAAATGAATTTAGTCATTAAATTATAATTATTATTATCGTAATGAAACGGGGTTTTTTTTAAGCTTGAGTTACTCATATGTAAAAATTGTTGGTTTTTATTTCGATCTGAAAGTATTGATTACCTTTAGAGGTTTCCTGGTATGTTTATTTTTTATTTGATAAATAAAATAAAATATGCTCAAGAAAATTACTGGCAAAAAAATCTAACTAAAGCTTTAGAATATAAAATATAGAATTAAATAAAATTCTTATATTCAATTTCAAAATCTCTACTATGGAATCAGATCTATATTAGGAATTAATAATAATTTAAAAAGGGTAAAGCCTGCTTATATCTGTAAAAAAAGGTTGTGTAAACAGAATAAGTCTAATAATTTTTTTATCACAGGATTCACAAAAAATTATTTTAATTAATTGTTTGAAACCCATATTCATAAAAAATAATCTTGTAAGAAAAAGTGTATTTTATCTTCCAAGTTAAAGAGTAAGCGAATAAATTAATGAATGTGTATTTTTGATCATAATCTTTGATTCAACTCTTATAATGTTAATTAATACTGAAGTCTGTTTGAATACAAAAAATAAGGGTAAATATTTGAAAAATGAAATAAGATTTTAAATGCAAGAAATATGTTGTTGAGGAAGGATGTTCTTTTTATGTTCTGCTGATTGGAAATAATTGATTTTTTATAGTGAAAATTTCATCACGAATCTAGAATGCTTTTAAAAAAATACTTGTATAAATTACACAAATTTTGTTGGGACTTTTAATTCATTTTAATGCAAATTTTAAAGAAATTATAAGCAAAGGAAATAATTTAGAGCTTAATTTATTTAACTACCAGCGGGTGACCGAGCTCCCCTCGGAGAAAACAGGTATCGAAGCTAACTCGAATATTAAATTTTCAATTGTGATCAAAACAATACATGCCATAAGAAATTTTGTGAAACCATTGGTGAAAAGATAACCGGTCAAAGTGCACCATTGTAAACTATTCTAAACAAAGTTAGAGTTTGGAAAGGGAACTATTCTATACAAAGGTAAAGTTTGAAAAGTCATAGGAAATAAAACATATTAAACATTAAACATATAAAAATGCAATTTTCATCACGTGTCTGCATGAAATGAAAAAATATATATATGAATATTGATATAAATGGCAGCACGTTACCACTTGAAAATTTAAGTAGCCATTATGGCAAACTAATAAAGTTTGAAAATATCCTATCTGTAACTCCGAACTGCTCAACCGTGGCGCTTCAAAACCGGCGCCAAACGATTCCTCGTGGCCAAAAACCCCAGACCCCCAAGTTTACCGGAGTTTATTAATTCTGGGGCGATTTTCGGCTTGACAACCATTCCTCGTATTATAATATAAGGTATCATTATATCTTATGAGTATAAATAATATGTTTTTCATTATGTTAAATCGCTTCTTGTAAAGGTAAATTTCTTCACTATAACTGCGCGATGTTTTATAGAACACATAATCTGATTTCTAATGCACTCCCAGTTTAAATACCAAATCTTGAAACCAGCTCTAAATGTACCGTATTCATCAGTACCTTTGTACAATGATTAAACATATTTAATAGCAAATTAATGTTACTTTTTTTATCAATTCACTGCTTAATCTACTCGTTATAATAATCTAGTTTTAAAAGATATTTCACTTTTGCTGAAGAAAACCTTTTGATAGTTGAGGTTGATGAAAATCCTTTTGGCTTTTAAATGAAAATGAATATTTTATTGCAGTTTCTATTTATTTATTTATTTATATCCTATCAGATATAATTCTATTTGCTAAAGCCACAATCTCTAAGTAATATATACTGAAATAACCGAATAACAATCTTTATTTATGTTTTTAATTAAATCTGCATTGCCTAATATTTCTTTTTAAATACATCTAATCGAAAATGAGTAAATAAATTTTTAATAAATCTTATGTAGTGCTAATGTGGATAAGTTTCTTTAACATATAAATTTATAAGCTAAATTCATTTAAATTGAAACAGAATTTATTATTTATTTTAAACATACTTTATTATTTAAGAAATGAATACTTAAATGAATAATATTGCACTTCTTAGCGTTATTCGCATCCTTAAATATAATTTTTTCTTTACTTACAAATGCATTTTCAAAAATATTATCTATAGAAATATATAAAATTCTGAAATATATATGTGTGAGTGTATTTGTAATATCAAATCAAATGACCAAAATTAAATTCAAGTCGAACTTTTATTTGTGTGTAACAACATAAATTAATTATTTAAGGATAAGAATGAATTTTTATGAAAATGAATTGTTGAAAGCTTTAGATTTTATTGAACTCAAAGCGAAAGCTTTGTTTCATCTTTTTTTCTCATTGTGAAGATAAAGGCAATTTTATTCTATTTCTCCCTATGAAACAGTATTTTAAAAAGAAAAATATGTGATTAACATATTTTTGTCTACACATGTTTAATGGAATATTTCCATTTTTGTCAAAAGGTTCTGCTTGAATGGGAATTCTTTTTCTCCTTACTGATTTTTAACTTTCTCTTTTTAAAGTCACGCAGCTATGTTTTTTTGAGGATTGTGTACTGTAGGAAAGATGTTTGAAGAATACAATTTTTAATATTAATTTTAAGAGTAAACTTTTAAAAGTGAAACCGGATTGCCTTCTGAAATAATTATTTATCAGGCAAATTATATAGTTTAAAAAAAATCAAAATGTATACTTATTGTGAATAATTTTTAGCCGAAATTTATTTTTCGTGCTATAATCTTTATTTTCTCTTAACCAGTAGAAATGTAATTTCAAATTATCTTCTTTGAAAGTTGAATTATTGAAAAATATTTTCTTACATAACATAGTTTAATTTTTATTATACTTTATCTGCTTCTTTTTTTCATTAATTAAGAATTAAAATTCTTTGTTCTACAGTCTGTGCCAAACTCATTATTCAGAAAAAATTGAATCTCCCATAATGATACATAATCACTAAAACAATTAAAATATGATGAGAAAATTAATGAAAGAAAAAGAGCTGTATTCCTTTTTCTCTGTATTCAAGTTGCTAATTAGCTAATTAACACTCTTTTCATTGAATAAGGTTTCCCAAACCTTTGAAGAACAAAAAAGATATGAAACAAAGTTTGTCGAAGTATGCACTTTTAGCATAATTGATATTTGGTCCATGTTTTGTGTTACATTTCGAACATAATGGGAAGAATAAAAGTGTAACTTCGAACCCAAAATACGTCCTTTATTAAAACATTATTATTTCATCCGAAAGCAGAACAGCTATTATAATGTTTATTGCAATCGAAATAAAATAATAATATGTGGAAGGCCAATGAGATTTGATTTTAGATTTGTTTAAAAAGTGCTACAGGATTAATTTTCCTTTCTTTGTTTACAAAATCAAATAAATTGATCGGAACTCATTTTTTACTTAATTATAACAGTTTTTAGAAGTAAATTATAACTATTCTTTAACATAAACTAATAAGAACAATTAAATTATATTGTAAAAAAGACGCTCTTTTCTATTTTTTTCTTATCCTGTAAATTTAAAGAATTTATCAAATTTCCAAAAATAAATCGTAACGTACAAAAAAATCAAGCAAATTTTCATATAAAATATTATTCTTGGAAATATAGTAATATGTATGGCATATAATTAGAAAGGAAAGAATATTATAAATCAAAATTTATTGAACCTTCATTTTGGAATTATAAGTCTTTTTACTGATAGGAGAAAGAAAATTAACAGTAAGTTTTTCTTTAAAATTTTGTTTGGTAAGGATTGAAACTACAGAAACGAGCTACATTATTAAAAATCCGTTCCAATGCCCTATATCAATTAAAATAAATTTTTACTATTGTCAGTGCATTCACAACATTATTTCTTAGATTTATTGAAGTAGGATTATATAAATATAGAAATTCTTTCGTCTGATGAGATATGGTTTTTTAAATTAGGATTCTCTCAAATTATTTCGTTTGATTGGAATTATTTTAATATGTGTTTATCAACTTCCTATAGTTCAAAATTCATTTAATTAAAAACCATAAATAGAGATTGTAATTTTCAAATAAGTTGCTTTTTCATCAAAAGAACTAAAATTATTAGCACAATTTATGGAATTCTGAAAAAATTCTACAATAAAAATTTATCCGCTCTGTGGTCGTCAGTATCAGTTGGAAATCTTTTCAAAATAAATGCGGAAATATTTGAATGTCAAATGATATGTTTCATCTAAACTATCCAATTATATTTGATCTGTGACAAATATTGACATTTCTTGAGGAAGCGGATAAATTTTCAGATGAAAATGAATAGTAGAATTTTTTAACGCTTAAAATATGTCAAAATATTCGTACTTTAGGAAAAAAAAATAGATTAAGAGGAAATTTAAAATAAATATATTTCGTATACTGCATTGAATTTTTCTTAGAAGATGGAATTTTGTTTGAAAGTAAAGTATTTGTAAAATAGCAACCCCAAAATCCAGTTAATAACACAAAATGCATATGTTGTGGAAATGATTCTTTGATATTACTAATCGATTATTTTGAATCTTTACAATTTCATAACAAACATAAAAAATAGATTTTTTTAAATGAAATTTGTTTATTTATTTATAATTTGTCATTTATTAAATCTAAATCTACAATTTCATATCATTCATTAAAAAAATATTTTTTATGAAATTTGTTTATTTATTTATATTTTGTTATTTATTAAATCTAAATATGTGCTATTATTCAAAAATATTTCTGTCAAATACTATTATTAATGTCTTATACAAATTATGAAGTTAAACTTATTAGTACCTGTTTTAAAATACATGTTTCTTTAGATTTGAAGGAATGCTATACTAAATCGTATTAAAACACGTTAAATCAATAGCTGGTTTTTCCTTCAAAACTCTCACCAGTATTCCTGAGTAATATCATATCACAGCAAAGAATAAATAAGAAAAAAAATAAAAATATTTGTATTGTGATTAAGTAACGAAATATCTATGAAATAAAAAAAGATCAGTTTATGCAGAGCAAAATGTGGATAATTGTAGAATGTTGAAATTAATGAAGTCTATCTCTCATTTTATAACCCTTTTAAATGAGGAATTACAATATACATACAATGAAGGCATTTACAAACTCAAAACAGTTTATCCACGACTACTTAAGTTAAACGGCACGGACACGGAATATTCAACTTTGAACGTACAATAAGTTATTTTAGATAAAGATTCTCAGTCATCGCATTCAGAATGATACTTTAGCACTCAAACTGAAAGCACTCAGAATGGTGCTTTATATACAAAGATTTCAAAGTGTTGTCTCGAGAGATAAGCAAATATAAAGAGTGGAATCCTCACTATGTAACACAACCCAAAGCAGAAGGATTGACAACTTAGAAGGGGATTAATGGTAACATTCTGTCATTTCATGAGCAGTTGGTTTGGAATATAAATAAACTTTATCGGAATTTGGGAAAATAGTAACGGAGAATATTTCAATAAATTTATACTGTTTCTGAATGAGCCATAACGAGGCAAATTTACATTTATAGCATCTGATTGTTTCAAATAGGATATTTATTAGTTTTTATCTATCTTTATGAATGGTTGTCAGTGATGATGTGAAAAATAAATTAAATATTTAGCTATCCTTTTAAGAAAAATTCGTATATCATCATACTCTTTTTGGTTAATTCCCTATCTGATAAATTATTCATATATAAAATTATATTATATATATGTGGAAGTCTAACCAAATCTTCTAAAAGACGTTAGATTTTTCAGATAGCGGGGTTTTAGTGGCTTGATATATTGAGGTTTTTTTATTTACGGGTTAGTTTCTAAACCAAGATTAAAATAATGCAAACGAAAGAGGAAGAGACTTCTTTAAAGAATAAAAGAATTTATTTAGAGTTAAAGGGGAATATTTACAGGAGGAGTATTTACAGGGAAATATTGAAAGAGTTAAAACATGGAGATATTAAATAAACTGAAAGTTAGATTATTTCCTCTAGGAGGACGTTAGAAGTAGCAAAACATCATGACCGAAAACATATTACCACGTAGCTTTGAGAGCGGGAGCCGCTAACGCATGGAGACAGATGCCTTTCTTTTACGGATGTTAGTGTGGCCTCTGCCTCAATATTAATTGGGACAGTTTTTCAAAAGCTCGATAGATGGCGTTGTTCTGGAATGTTGTACTTATTAAAAGTATCGTCCTCTGGGAAAGGATTTAACTTTTTACAATTCTCGCTTAGAGTTATGTCTATCATCGGAGGTTGATGAAACAAAAATAAAGACAGATGATGGTTGAATAAAATAGCTCCGTGGGATATCCTACATATATAAATCATAAGAAATAACTGGCGAAAAAATAGAACACTTTGGATAAAGGTAAACGACGTTTAGGATAAAAAAAAAACTTCATGAAAAAAAGTCACATAGTTATCACAAGCAACAAACAGCACAAAAGCGTCTTATATCTCTTCCAAAATATCAGGGGCGTTTTAAAAGACTATGGATTTGCTCCTGAAGAAGATGTCGCAACAATTCATATGTTTCCTGAACCAACATTTTTAAATTCAAGATATCAAATAATCGCTAAGATCGTCTTTGACTTGGCATCAAATGAGAACCCATAAAAAATATCATTTTTTTTAAAATTGCATATTTAATGAATCGTTTTAATTTGATTTACAGTACGTCTTTTGATATTTTTTAATGCTTTGTTTATAAAATTTTAAGTAGCAAATTTCAGGCAAATACTTTGAATTTTCTTCACTAATAATATTTTGGGCCTGATTCAAATTATCTTTATATCAAGTGTAAGTAAGTTCTTTAATTTTTAACTCTATTAACATTTTTGACAGTGACGAATTGTATTGGTAAAGACCAAGTATTCCGAATTTTTTCGTTAAATAAGTAAAATCAATAATGTTCAAGAAATTCCTTCATTTTTATTGTGTGCTTTAAGAATTTATTCTCTGTTTGGCAGTATCAAAGAATTACCTTTGTTTTTGTATAAATTACATCGTCTTCCTTTTATAATTACATCGTCCATTTTCTGTAAAAAAGAAAAAAAAAACTTTTCCACTAAACAATCCACTATGGATTCACCTATGTGCATTGCAGTAAATTTTCTTCTTCCTTATGAAAGTACTACAGTTTAAATTTCGAAAACAAGAAATACTCTAAAATGTATTTACACAAATTCAAAAATTAAGGATCGTTAAAGAATTCCCTAAAGTTTTAGAAACATAAACTTAGAACATACAGAAGTACAAATAAATCGAAATAATTATGCTTTAACTAATGGAAATATAATCAAATGAATAATATTTTTCATATGATTTAAAGAAAAAACGCTAGAACAGTGTCATACATGGATCGGAATTTTAATAGTTTTTCAATCGCAGCTTTTTAAATGAATTATTTGACAACAATATTCTTCAAAACTAACATTAATTATTCTTGGTTAGTTAAAATATTTAAATATAAAATATTAGTATAGCTGAATTTTTATATGGTTAGTATTTAAAGTTTTTTATTTACTCAAAGCAAGATGTATGAATAAATTTGAATATTAATTAAATTTTAAATAAAATGAGTTGATAAACAAGATTTTGAATGAAAAAATAGAAAACCGAGTCTAGAAAATGCTACATCGATTCTTATGCAAATTCAGCTGATTGGTAATATAAATAATAAGGGTAAAATTTTGAGTTCTAACTTTAAAAAATTTAATATTTTAGGAAATATTGCCTAAAGACAAATCTTTACTATGTTTTGAGCATTCTTGGGTATGTGTGTTATTCAGTGAAAAAGCTACTACGTATTTCTTTATAATCTTCAAAAATTTATTTTTACAAAACCCAATCAATCTTAAATAAGAAATTCTACCGGAAAAAAACGAGAATGGAATTTTTTAAAGAAAAAGAATAAAGTACATAAAAGGCGAAGAAGAGTTACAGTTCTATTTAATTCTTTTTGTGTTTATTTTAGCAAATTAGATTTAAGATTTTGAGCAAGTTAGAGTTAGTTTCAGATTTTGAGCAAGTAATGAAACTAAATGAATGTTACAGTATTTATTAAACAATAAAGGTGAACAGGTGATGAATGGTTTGATGAAAATAGATTTGACTAATAGATTCTTTCTTTAAAACTATCTCTGAGTTGGTTATTTGAAAGTAATAAATAAATAAAAAACAAATGAATAAATCCCCTTATTCATCGAATTTTGTAAAACTAATACTGATTTATTTGAAATATCTTTGATTAATTATAACGAAGACACTTTTTAATGATATAAAATGCATTTACTACGAGATAGAAAACAGTTGATATATACTGTCTGTTGACTAAAATTGATGCTTAACATTATTCCTTATTAATTATATTAATAGTTATTAAGTTTATTTATCAATTTAGCATAGCTTTTCTTTCGTGGGGTTAATCTGAACCAAACTTATGTAACGATGCCGAATTAAAATTGCAAAATAGTGAAATAATTGTGTAAGTAAAAATGCCATTCTAGATTCTTTAAATAATACTAATTGAAATTAAATTTAAATAGGAACTTTCAAATTTGATATTCAGAAGTTTTTATTAAAACGACCACATTTATATATTTTATTTCTTTAGACGTCAATCATTTGAAATGAAAATTTTCGGAGGATTTTGCTCACTAAAGATGTCCAGAAGATAAATTTCTTCTAACTAAATGCTTCTAATTTGTCAAAGAATACATGGCACTTCGATTAATATAAAAGTTATATTATTAACTTAGTCTGTTATCTCTATTTCTATTATATTCAAACTAATATTTTTTATAAGTCTTTATTAATAAACGGCCTTTTTTTATTTATCCGTTTTTGACTTTGTTTTTACTAATGTTATTTTGCAGCTGTAATATTTAATCATTAACATTTTAACAATGGAAATATATAGATTTATCATCATCATCATTTTTTTTATTATTATTTATTTATTCAACTTCAAGTTACAATAATATATTTTATCTTGCAATATAATAAGCTTCATTAGAAATTATATTAAAATACGTGAGAAGTAACTGAGAAACTCAATTCAGTTGAAAAGCTTTTCTAAAAAGATATATATGCATTTTATGATGCCCAGATGATGTTATTTTAATAAATAATATAAACCGAAGGTACAAATAATTTTTGGTTTCCAACTATCATAATGTCATTTTCAAACGAATTATATACAATTCTTTTGTTGTTGTTGTGACTAATGGCACTTGTCGCGGACAAGCCCCCGTTGATACGATACGCAGATTTTAAGCCGAAGAAATGCGTCTCTTTGTTTTACAAATAGCGACATCTAGGTCCAAGAGTATGACTTAACTACACACAAGTCACAACCCTTTTTATGGGGCGGACTACATTCATGCAAATTCATTCATACATCTCATTTCTTCTTAAATCCAGTTAGTTATTTTTGCAGCTTATTTATTAAAATTAAAACAACACAGATAAATTTATCATGGCCACTGTTCTCGAAAGATATTCCAATCACGAAGCCTTCCTCACTTTTACTACATTTGTTTTTAAAATAATTTTCATTTGTTTGTTAGTTCTTAAATAAATCAGGTAACATCAAATTCGTAAATCTATAAAATGTGTGGGCAATATGTGAATTTGATATATTAAATTTGACGTGGTGCTGCCTCATTAGAATTGTAAATATTGCATAATTTTATTTGAAATATGTCATCGGATTAGTTTTATGTCATATTTAGGACCTAATAGTTTACGAGGGGATCTCTTACAAAAAGTTTTAAAAAAAAGGTTTTTAGACAAAATAATTTTTAAATTTTGAATTAATTTAAAGTGATCTGAAGACTTTTTGCCTCTCCGTACTATGGTTAATATCAAAATTGATAAAGAATAATTTGATATTAAAAATGAATTCTTAGATAAATATAAGTTATATCTACCATTACGATGTTCACATCTATGCATAGTGTGAAATGAAGTGTCCTGAAAACGCCTGTATGTTGGAACCACAAAATGTCTAGAAATAGCTAACGGATATTGGAGATATTTATTCCATTTTATTGGGGAGGATTTTATTACATTAAAGTCATATCAAAATAAAAAAGGGAGTTTTATAATTGCTGTTTTAACTTACCTGCACATGCTTGAGAACCTCAAACTATGCGTGTGCAAATATCAGGAGCCGTGTTATGCATATGCGTCACATTTCTTTGTTTACGTCCGATTTTAAACAGCGGTTCAAATCTCATTATACGACAGGGAAGAAACCCAACCTTGGAAGAATCGCCTGTGTTTTGTCTACGAACATATATTTTTTTTATCTTTGTAGCAGTCTAAATATTTTTGAATGCGTGCTATTAAAAATTGTTTTGTAGCTATTTTTGATAATTTCTAAACATAGTTTTAGGTTTGTTGAACGTTGTGTGACATACCCATGTAATATCGGGTGGAGGCTAAACTGAAATTTAAAGCTAATTTTTCTTCTTGGATTCTATGCCACGGGTAACGTAGTGCGGGTACAGCTAATTTTATATAAAATATTTTTTATAATATATGGTTATACATAATACATAAGTTTAAAAACTTCCTACAAATATACGCACACTTCTAAATTTTAGAAATGTTATCTTGATTATGCAACTCCAAAAACAGTTTTGACATATCTATTGCTAGATTAACCTGTTAATTGCGTTTGTCAATTGGAATCTGATATAAAACTGCTGGTGAAAATATGCCGTTGATTAAAAAATGAGGGACAAAATAAATAATACAGTGAAATGGATACAACAAAAAAGATAAGCACTTTGTAATTGATTCTGATTCGGAAATATTAATAATACCAACATATACTGAGGAAGTCGCATAGGATTGGATATATTTTACAAAAGGAGTCATTAGAATGGACAAAGGTAAATAGCATTGAATGGATAATAACCATAGCATAGTCGATATGGATTGCAAATAAGACAATTATACCGAACTTTTTTTGTAGAAATTAATACATTATTAGAAGCCTGTACCTTGTATCCAATCCGAATTTTTTACGTACCATTCTGTAAGTAATAGTTTCAGTAGCACAGCTGCTCACGTTAAAAAAAAATGCATTTCTTCACGTTCTGAGTGCTTGACTGAATCAATATTACTTTTATATTTAATTTATATTATCTTTTTCATACAATGACATATTGTTATTAGTAATTTTAAACCAGACACTGATTTCGAGATGCTCAGCAATCTATCAGAGAAATCTCAAAGCTCTTTATTATTGAATAAAAATCATCCATAATATTCTTTTCTTTTATCCACATTTTATTTAGTAATCATAGAGTTTATTTGTCTTTCAGATACACTATGTGAAGTGGTATGGTTCTAACGCCACTGTTTATTTCTGGAAATAATTTATTGATGGTTTTCTTTTTCACTCTCTGAACTTTTATTTAATTTGTATTACTATTTTTTTATATGATATCCACTTCTTAAATCCCAAAATTACGTTTTAAAAACATCTGGTTTATTTTTCTTTTAGATAACTGTAGTATTTGCCAATCCAACGACTTTGACAATTACTCAGATTTCATTATTTCCTTCAAAAACTATTCTTTTTTCAATTAAAATTCTCACTAAACCATTGTTACTCGAAAGTAAGGCAATACATGTCAGTTTTATTCGAAATGCCATAAATTTCTGTAAGCAAACATTTCAAAACAATTTTGTATCTAATATTTTCTTTTTTTAGACTCTATTATTTTCATTTGCGTCATTAATGAAATAATTTATTTCTTTTATTTTATTAAGGTATTCTTGTATTTCATTAATATTCATTAATGAAATACAAGAAATATAAAAGGATAAAAATCTATATTGTGGATAAAATTCAGATTTTTTTATTTGATTTACTTCAATACTAGCCAGTTTTGTTTTAAATAAGATTTTAACTTTCTTCAAGAAATATTATTAAAGAAGCTATAAATTGATATAAATCTTTTTCTTTTTCTTCTTTTGAGAATTAAAATGAGTTAAAAAGGAGTTTTTTTAGTTATTTTCCAATTTCTACATATAGTTCCTAATTTTAAACTTGTAATGGATGACATTTGATGTTAATACAGTTTTTTCAATAATAAATAGTTTTTAATTCCTCACTTATTAATAGATTAAAAACTAATTTCCTCGACAAAAATCCTCGAAGTAACAAATTTAGTTTGTTTTTTCTCCACGCTAACGAGGTTAGACTTAACATGCTTTCGGCCGATTATTTCAATCGATTCTGTTTATTTTCTTAATGTTTGATGAATTGGAAACTAAACATTGTTAATTAACCTATTTTTCGCATTCATTTTGAAGTTTTCTTAATTAAAATATTACAGAATAAAGAAAACTAAAACTTTTTAATCTGTATTGTTACCCCAAATGGAGTAGAAAATTCAATGAAAATTGAGTTTGTTCTGATTCTGTTCTGATTTACTTTCAACGGATATGAACATGATTTTGTTTTATAAAGGTATAAATTTTTGATCAAGTATTTCTAATAATTGTAACTTTTTAATAAAAAAGTAAATAAATTGAATTTTTTGCCTGTTGTCCTAAGTAGAAATTGACTTACGTTTTTTATAGCACTTGTGCTATTACAAACGTAATGAAATGTGTTAAAGATACTTTGACTTTTAAAACCCATTACTTTCCTTTTTTTAAAAAAAAACCTGAATATATAAAAATGATGTTTCCAAAAAGAAAATTGTTTTAAATAAAAAACACATTTCAGACATCAATTTCCTTATAGGCTTGGTAAAGAAATTTAATTTAAATAGTTTTTTGAAACCGCACATTCAAAAAAATGATATTATTATCCAGAATAAACAGTAAAAGTATAGTTAATAATTATAAATGTTTAAGGAAAAAATTGAAATTTACAAACTTAACAAACGCTATTGAATGCTAGTGATTAATTAACAAACGCTATTGAATGCTAGCGTTTAATTAACAAACTCTAGTGATTCTTTTAAATTAAAAGACTGGTAATAAAAGATGCAAAATAAAATATCTTAATTGGAAATAAATATTTAGGGAGAAAGATATTTCTTTTTAAATTCTTTCCCATCGTAAAAAATATTATTTCATCATTAAATGTTCATTATGCATTCAAATTGTTTACCTAAAATAAAGGTGTCGGAACAATTATTCTGCTTTTATTCAGATTTTTAATTAAATTTAATGCAGAAAAATATTAAAGAACTTTTTAGCTACGATTTCAGATATTGTAAATCAATATTTTTATCAAACAACTGATACCGCTATTGAACAATGGAAAATATTTGTGTTTTTTAATTCGTATCTAGCTTTCAAGAGCATTCCTATTTTCTAATATAAATAGGATTTGTTTACAGTTATATTATTGAAAGATAACATATACAATTGACTTTTTCGTATTATTTAATAAATTTTAACTAATTAGATGCTTTAATATTTTAGTGAACTCACAATTTACTTGGGTGCATTAATTTGAGCTTAATTGAGCAGCTGTATTTTTTCAAGAGGTTGTTTCAGTAAATAAAAATTCAACAAATAGATCCATTGCTTATCTTTATGTTGTTGTATTATTTATTTATTTATTTTTGATAATTCGTGTTTCCTCTTAATAACATACAAAAATGACAGCCAATAAAATCGTGAGTTTCGTTACTCTCCGGCCACACTGTCTCCTGTTCAGACTACTTGAGCAACGGTCCAGAAATTTCGAATTCTGAGCGAAATGACTCCATTAAGACGAACGCCACAGAACAGGACACATCCACCACAAGGGCCAACATCACCAAGAAGGAGATAAACTCTGGGAAAAGAGGCGGGAGCTCCAGAAATCGTTAAATTTAATTTCGAAGATGATCACGCAAAATACTAAAATCAAGGTCACTACATATGGTCTTCATCTACCGGAGATTAATCCCCCCGACCGAGACTGGAAGTCCAGAGAACCATGACATGCCCACAGAAAGGACTGACTTATGTTTATCACTATTTTATAAAACAGATTCAGGCAATCCATGTTTGGTTACAAATTTCCGATTTATTGTCACTGAAATTTTCTTATTCTCTGCGTATCGTAATAAAATGATAGATATTTACACAAATAAACATGGCAGAGTAAAAAAAATAAAGTCAAAGTAACTAAATTTGGAAAAATATACAAAAAAATGTGAAATAAAACCAAAAAAACCTTACATCAAGATAAAAGAGCAAAAGATAAAAGAGAGAGAAAAGATAAAGAGCAAAGAAAGATAAAAGAGCAAAAAAATTCAAATTAATCTATGATAAAAAAAAAATTTTTATGCCAAGGAAAATAAAATTCCGCCAAATTCTAGAAACTCAAGCTCATAAGAAAAAAATTCAATAAAGTAACATGTTGTTTTCTCGCCGGGACAATTACTTGCTAAGAACCAAACTACATTTTTCAGCTTTTATACGCATGCGCTGCTTATTGGTAAAGTGCAAATGCACCTTAATTCTATGATTTGAATTTTTTTAAAGCAACTTTTGTTGAAAATAAAAAGATAAGGGGAATATTTTTTAGTTCTTACAAATTCAAAATTTCTCTCGAAAAGTATTAAAATATTTTTTAATTACACACAGTCATTTCTTTACATGTTCCTTCAAACATTTGTTCTTTTGATGTAAAATTTTTAAAACTATACATTACTATCGTCAAGAAAAGAAATTCTTACTGATTTCAGTCAATCCCCCAAGAGAAAGTTTGCAGGGGAACACGGGAACGTGACTTTTTCAAAGAGGGATAAAAATAAATAAAAGTTGATGTACCGAGTCTTTTTACATCTTTTTTGTGTTTATTTCAAAGTATGAAGATAGACAAATCATTGGAAATGATTTTGATCATTCTAGGAAAGTAAAGTTATACTATACCATGCATGGAAAAATGTTCAAAAAATATCTGTTAAAGTTTTTGATAGAAGATTTGAATAATTGTGTAATAGCCAAGTTCTTTTTCATAAAGTTATAATTGAAAAAAAAAGTTTATTGTGAAAAATTATATAAAAATACTTTATATAGATTAATATGGATTAGATATTTTTAAATTCAATCTATTGCTTTAAGAATTTTATACTTGTTATTATTAGTATCACTATTTTCTTAAAAAATGAGTATTTTAAAGAAAAATAATTAGTTATTTTGTTTCACAATAGTTTTTGGCCATCTCTAATATAATTACGTATATTTATGTATTTATTTTCTATTTTTCTATATATTTACGAAACAAAGATATAAAATTTGGTTAAATAAAAAGAAAATATAATTTTTCGTTCAGCATTTATTTTAGTTTATACTGTATTTATTTGTAAATTATCGTTTTTAATTTTCTTCATTTACTTATGTGTTCATTGTTCTACTTTTGCATAATTTGCTGCGTAATTTATAAATATCTGTCTTATGCATTTGCTCAAAGTCAACTGAAATAAAATTCTTAATATAACTTAAATATAATTCTTAATTTTGGATAACACCTTTTCACTATTAAAATATATCAAAACATTTTATTTTAAAACTATAAGATGCATTTTAAATTATAACAAATTATATCAATGCAAATAATAAAATAATTCAGTATTCTGAAATCAGATAGGGATTTATGTAAATTAAATTAAAATTCAATGTGTATCCAATAAAGCATTGAATAAGGCCTGCAGAAACCAGTAATTCATGCAGACACCAGCAAAAATTTTTAAGGGAAATACTTTATTTCCAATCGTTATGTTTAATTTAACTTTTAAACGTAATCTATTCTCATCAGAAAATCTGCAACTTTTCCAGATGATTCTAATCCCCTCCAATATTTTCAAAAGATCAAAATAACAGGAATTGGCATCCCTCGACCTTTAACATTGCTTCAAATGCCAAAACGCAAGATCATCTATCTACAAGAGCAAATGCTATCATGACCTTTAGAAGTGCGCGTCCTCCTAATGGATTTAATACTCAACAGCTATCCAATCACAGAATTCTCAGAACTTATTGATTATACCAACGTCATGTCTAGCAGAACTTATGAGCCAACTGAACAGTGACAGATCTCCATCGATCTCTGAAAAGATATGAATGATTAGAATGGTGATTAGATATCGATAGAATTTAATATTTAAATGTTTGACCACTATACTAACAGTGTTTAGGGAGGACAGGTTATCAGCTTATTAACCTCATAAGTATAACGGCCTGAATTAATTATCCACATCAAGTGCTTACAATTATTCAATCTGTATAGGTCACTTGATTGAAGATTCCAAGAAAAAATGACTTTATTTGATATAATTGATTCCTTGGTAACTGTATTAATGGTGTTAAGAAACATCAATAAGGTTATATAGTATATCTAATTGTTAAATTAAATTAATGAAATTTTCACTTGTAGTTTACTTAATAAGGTTGCAATATACTTCACAATTTTTTCAATTTGCCTGGTTTTAGTGTAAAATTTTAAGTTTTCGGTAATGACGTATAAAAAGAGTAATTATAAATGTAGCGAAATATTTTTAATCATATGAATTTTTGTGAAATTAATAATCAGGAGGAAGTAAATAAGAATTATTATTATGATCTTTTTATCAGAAATGTAGCATTACAGCAAATTTGGGCGCAGTCTTATAGCACACACTGTGTGTTGAGTTTTCTCATGGGTCATATTCTTGTTTCCACAGAATATGTTTAAAAAAAACATATAAATATGCATTAAACTCCATTCGAAATAGGCCATTGGATTATTGTATTGTCTGTACAGATGCAAACTCAAGATTACTGAAATCAGCAACATGGTGAATTTTACAGATGATTCATATACACATTTTGTGGATCAGTGTCCTATTTTGAACTAAATCGTTCAACAAAGAATGTTAGGTAAATGTCATAATATACATTTTTCAACGGACATTTGGGAAAACTAATATTTATCAGTAGAATTTATCCTATCTGATTTTTTTTCTGTTTCATCTGTTATTTTATGCTTTTTTTTAAATGTTCATCAAATTAGAATTTTTAAATGTATTTTATTATTAAAAATAAAGCAAACGATTTTTATTTTAACTAAAACATTATTAAAAATCATAGACAAACGATTCTTATTTTAATTAAACCATTATTAAAAGTTAAAAGAAAACGATGTTTCCTTTTTCTAAATATATTTGGTTAATTGTATTACGATTAGTTCTTGTATATGCTGTTTTAGTGAAAATCATAACAAAGAAGTGGTGATGAAATTAAAAATGCTTGGAGTATCATTTTTATTTTAAGACTCTAAGACGCTCTGCAAGCTATATTTTGAAGCTGAAAAAAAACGGGTAGTTTTTTAGAAAGCACGTAAAAAAGATATACTTTGCTTTAAAATTAATAATTATTGTGTATAATTAGATTAAATAAAAGTTAGTAAAAGTGATTTCCTTAAGGTATTTAATTTTTTACAATTTTCGATTTATTTTAACACATTCGGATGATTTTATTTTTTAAAAGTCGACTAATCTTAAGAATTACTAGATTCAAAGAAATGCTATATTATTACATAAGCAGAAATGTCAGAAGAATATGAAGTGTATATACTTATACTTAACTATCTAAAAAGAATAACGCTTCATATGTATATGATCTAACTCCATATGTTGATCAATACTTACAATATTGTTTAATATTGAGAAATATTATTTAATGTCGGCCAATATTCTACAATACTGTGCAACAGGCTGTGCTACCTTTGAATAACTTATTAAGAATAACAAAAAAATCAGTATATTAAAAATAATATTACTATATAATTACTAATATATTACTATATAATTACTAATATTACTAAATAATAATTACTAATATAATCAGTTTTAATTACATTATCGTAATTATGCATTCCATAAACAATTTTAAGCACTTTCAACGCTATAATATTTTAGCTGTCTTGCTCAGGGCGTATTACGCATTATCACAGCTTTAAATATATATTCTATTGCTCCTTGAAAAATATGAAAATTGTTATAAAAATATAATGTCTTCCAATTTCTTCTTTTACATCGATAACATTAAAAAAACAAATGCAGCTTTTGAATTTTAACAGAAATACCTTAGGAAAATATTATAGAATACAAAATAATAATGTAAATAAATAATTTTATAGTACAAAATAATAATGTAAATAAATAATTATATAGTATAAAATAATAATGTAAATAAATAATTATATAGTACAAAATAATAATAATAATAATGTGTGTGTGTGTGTGTGTGTGTGTGTGTGTGTGTGTGTGTGTGTGTGT
>JAOUZG010005735.1:15670481-15703602 GCA_026289955.1 Argiope argentata
TGTGTGTGTGTGTGTGTGTGTGTGTGTGTGTGTGTGTGTGTGTGTGTCTGTGTCTGTGTCTGTGTGTATGTGTGTGTGTGTGTGCGTGTAGTCATATAATTATTTTTTTGAAGTAGATTGCAGAGTCCAGGTCGGAAAACATTGAGAAAATAACAGTGTTGACTAAAGTTACACGTCACAGAAGCAGATGTAGGTTACACAGACATAAAGAACGTGAAAATCAATAAAAGAATAAAAAAGTAACGAAATCATTTAACTTGATCTTATATACTACGGCATTCTCATAAATCTGACAGAGGCCAAATTTTAGCAGGAATTCTCCTATTTATTAACCTTGCGTTGACCTTTACCAAGAGAAACGCAGGAATCCTTTAAAAAAACTATTTACATCAGATTTTTTTTCCATTCACTCGGAAAGCTGAGTTAAGAAAGTATTATTTTACAAATTTTCATTTAATTTATTAAATAGGAAAAGGGGAATGGATCAGGAAATAATAGAACATTTTAGAATGAAGTTACTATGAACTTAATTAAGTTAAAACTTTGGATATTAATTATTCGTTTCCTATTTCACTTTCGAAAAATCAACAGATTATTCTATATTAATTACTGAGATATTTAATATAAATTATTTTAAAGACATTTGAATCTCATATCTGAAATAATGTTGCATATTTTGGCTGGAATAATTTATTATTTTATTTTTAAAATACGCTCTTATATCTATAAAAGTAAGAATATGGTATTTATAATTGCAGGCATTTAGTATGCTCGCATCAACTGTAAATATAAACGAAGTTAATAGAATTATGAAAAGGAATGTTACAAAATATTTGTAAATATTTTTAATAATTTTAAAAGAAAAATTACTATAGAAATAAAACCGATATACGTGAAGAACTTATTTTTCAAACTACAAAGTTTGTATAAAAATGTTTTTTTACTTACTATATTTTCTTAAGTTACAGGAGTAAATAATTAAGATATTTAGAATTTCATAACAGTAATAAAACATATTGTTCAAAAAAATTTTTAAAGAATAATTTGCAGAAATTGTTAACTCAACAAAATTGATAACAAGATTTTTTTTCAAATTTAAATTAGCGTAGAAATTTCGTTAGTGTAATTATATTCCCTGCAGTTTTCAGGAAAAACCAGTTCAATCTGATTTAGTTCTCTAAAAAGTTTATTTGAATTAAAATTTGTAATATATATAGTATTCGGCAACTCCAAATAAAACAATCTATCCCATACAGAGAAAAAATACACTTCCACTTTCAACGATTAGTTCAAACACCTCCAGTCTGCGCCAATGGAAAAGAATTTCCTATATTAAGTACCACGTAAGTAGCAACTTTTATGCATAAATATTCATATTAATGTGATTGATAAAAAATTAAAATTGAATGATTTCTCCATTTCCGTAGACATTTAGTATCATTTTTAAAATGCACCGAAGATATAGGTAATTTAATTTTCTTCAACCCATTAAAACAAAATAAACTCATACAAAAATATACAATTCTTATATAGATTCAGGAAAAAAACATTTTGAAGTAAATTAACAACAAAGGAACGTAAAAAAAAATTATTATTGAAGCTAATTTATTGGAGTAACAACAAATGATATAAATAAATATGCACAAAAAGAAGATACAGTTTTGTCTTTTGAGAATCCAAGCCAGATAATACAAAATATATCAATCTGAAATGTAACAAAATCTAGATGATTACTATTAATATTCAGTAAGATGGAAATAAATAAAGATAAATAAAGGAAAAAGGATAAAATATTGCATATTTCACTCAGTGTTGCCTCCAAATATAAACTCATCTTGTCATATATTCTTATTCTCATCTTCATGATTTTCTCTAAATCACGTATTTCCAGTAAGAACATTTATTTAATGAGGATGACTTCGTTGCACATGTAGACGTATCAAAAAGATCTTGAAAAATTTTAGAAGCCACCATAACTGAATCCGCTAAGGCCGTGGGAGCTGAAACCACCAAAACTATGCCCATGTAAACTGCTGTGCTGATGACCATGATGATGTCCATGGCCATGGTGATGCCCGTGCTTGTGATGGTGTCCGTGATGGTGTCCATGATGGTGCCCATGGTGATGTCCGTGTTCGTGATGGTGGCCATGATGGTGACCGTGCTTGTGGTGATGTCCATGATGGTGTCCGTGGTGGTGAGAGTGATGATGTCCGTGATGGTGTCCATGTTTGTGGAGATGATCATGCCCATGGCTGTGATGGTGGCCATGGTGATGTCCATGACTATGGTGGTGTCCGTGGTGATGCCCATGACTATGATAGTGACCATGATGATGTCCATGTTTGTGGTGATGGTCATGCCCGTGTTTATGATGATGTTCGTGTCCATGTAGGTGGTGGTGTCCATGATGGTGATGATGTCCATGCTTGTGGTGGTGTTCATGTCCATGCTTATGATGATGATCATGTCCGTGTTTGTGAAGGTGGTGATGGCCGTGATGATGTCCATGGTGATGACCGTGATGATGGCCGTGCTTGTGATGGTGATCATGACCATGTTTGTGAACATGGTGGTGCCCATGATGATGTCCATGCTCATGTTTGTGGTTGTGATCATGTCCGTGTTTATGATGATGATCATGTCCGTGCTTATGATGATGATCATGCCCGTGTTTGTGATGATGTTCATGTCCATGTTTGTGATGATGGCCATGACCATGCTTATGGGCGTGGTTGTGATGGTGCTTGTGATCGTGTCCATGATGATGGCCGTGTTTGTGCTCGTGTCCATGCTTATGGTCATGTTTATGCTCATGACCGTGCTCGTGATGATGATGGTGGTGGTGGTGGTGGTGATGCTCTGCTTGATCTTTGATGACTATAACTTTTTTCTCTTCACTGAAAATGAATTAAATTTTAAAAAAATTCTTTCAATATCTTATTTTTAAAGCTTTTTAAGTTTTGCAATTCTTATATAGTAAATATATTATTATATTCTTTAAGAGGCAATTTAATTGTTATATAAGTAATTTATATTTAATATTTTAACACATTAAAATCGAACTTACTGTCCAGGTTCTGGTTCAGGTTCTGGAATCGGATCGGCAGCTGCAAAGTATATCACCATTACCAGAACGACTAGGCAGGCCTTCATTCTTACCTTCATCTAAAATATTAAAAAGAATTCTTTGGAATTTTAATTTGTGAAATATCATTATTTTGAAAATGTGGAACCAAGATGGCCTTTTGCTAGAAAACTGAAAGTGATTTAATGATTGATATCAAAGTTCTAGAAAAAGTGCTCATACTTTCAGAAACTTCTTAGATTTTTGATATTGTATATTATAAATTTTGATTATATCATTTGAAATTAATACTTACGAATGCTTAATATTTTATGCGTCATACCGTTTAAACAGATAAAAGTTTAAAATACGTTTCGTTTCATACGTTTTGAAAAGCACTTGCAAAACTGGATCCAAATTCAAATGCTGATTTTGTATATAATTTTCATTAACGTTACTCTTTGAGTGTCATAGAAAATAATTTTAAGTTATGTACTATGAATTGAGTCTCTCTTAAATCTGTACCATATAACTTAAATTAGTATAACTGTATGAAAAGGTTTTATTTGTTTTCATGTAAAGCCATAAATATTTCCGTATAATGCAAAAGATGACTCCGGGTATTTTCAGGGTTTTTGTTGTTCTTTTTGATATATTTATAAAAGCAAAATTATAAACTTAATTATCTAATTATGAACATTGTTGCTGAAGGACGAAAAATAGTGAAATATATCTACTTTGCTCATTTACATATTAGTGGCATGTAGTTCCAGAAAGGACGTCCAATACTGAACAATTACCTGTCTCTTGAAATATATGCTTATATTGTTGGAAATGGTTCATTAGTTAGGATTTTTTTAAATTGGTAAATCTGAATTTCATTAAAATAATAAAAAAATAATATTTCATTCTTGTAATATTAATAATGAAATTAATACAATGATTTTACTTCATTTAATGTAAATAATGTCCATTATTAATGGCATATCCCTGTTTCCTGTAATGTGTAATCACAAGTTTGTAAAATTTTTATACAATTTTAATTAATAGTTATTAATTAAATATCGTAATAGAGAATCACAGATTTAGAATTTTTGCAAGCATTTGATGTTTTTAATAAATGAGCTGATAATTTATACATCTCTTATTTATTTACATTAAATAATAAAAAATGCATTTGGTTCAACTTATTTCAAAAAATCCTTATTTAAAATGAAAAGTAATATAGATTTCCATGTAATTAGGAAAGAAATAATAACAAATGTAAAATAATTCGAAAGCGACAACCCTTCTCGCTTATCAGCCTTCTACAATTGAATGAAAGGCTCATAATTCTTTAATATATTCAATAAAAGTTTTAAAAGTTTAAAAATTTTCAAAATTGTTTTTATGTTTTAAGGTGTATTTTCAATATTAGATCAAAATTTAAGAAAGAATCTTTGCAATATATGTATGAGCCATTAACAAACTTTCATAATTATTTCGAACAATTTTTTGACACTTATTGAAAATAATAATAAATTTAGTGAAGTGCACAAAATCTCTTATAAATATCTTCTATTTAAGTTGAGTTCAGGTACCATGATGGAGATTTTCAGATTTCCCATTCAAAACATTAAATAACCCCACACTTCGCCTAAAATAGATGAAGTAATTTAATAGTTTCTTTTTGTTGTTATTTATGAAAAAAGGAAATGAATTCACTTATTGTTTTTTCATATAAGCACTTAAACCAACATTTTCTTAAAAGTAAAATCGCACAAGCGATTTGCGCTATTAAAAATTAGAAACATGTTTGCAACTGCATAAATTCACCTATTAAAGCCTTTTCTGGACAACAACATTGTCAATAATTGGAAAATGTCCCCTTATTGCTGGAACGTCTGCTGTAACTATTATTTTGTTGTTGTTACTTATGGCACTGACCATAGACACGCCCCGCTGATACATCAGCAGATTTTAAGTCGAAGGTATGCGTCTCTTGTTTTGTATTAGTGCCAACTAGGGCCAAGAGTGCGACTTTAGCGACACACTCATCATGGTCACTTGCACAGCCCCTTTTTGCAAGGGGGCACATTCACACACCTCACAGATATAGCACAGAAGAACAAACATACCGTAACCGGGACTTGAACCCGGGATGCCCAGACCACGAGGAAGACGCGCTACCTCTGTGACAGGACGCCGGCTATAATGATTTTTTTAAATTAATAAATGGACAATTTAAGATTCCTTATAGCAAAAGAAAAGTTCAGAATGATGTTATATGTTATTATTATTTTTGATTTACATTGCAATATTTACATATTTCTAGAAACTTTCTCATTTTTAAATGAAAACGAAGTAATTATTTTTTTCTTAAAAACTAAATATGAAATTTCTAATGTTTGCTAAAATAACTCATTTCTTTTAATTATAATTGTTCCAGCTTTTAATGAAAAAAGCACTTTTTGAAAAGCTTGGTAATACATCAAATTAATAGAATATATCCTATTTATATATCTAAAATTATAGTTTATTCATTACATTTAAATAGTAAAAATATATAATTTAACCATGCAAAGATTGTCACATCCGTATTATTATCAATTATAATTTTCTATCGAGAAAATCGTAAATTCTTTGTTTATTAAAAATTCTGATATTTCCAAAAACAATTCTTTTCATTTCATTATAATTCGTTCTATTTTATCAAGTTTAGATGAAAAATATTTTTTTGAAAAAATAATTAATTCAATTAATTAACTGAAAATATCGAATATACATATCCCAAACTTAAGAGTCATTAATTAAATTTTATAATTATAAAAAATAATTGGAATATACAGACTGAACCATCCGAGGCTATAATCCATCATAATTTAGTTTCCTGAAGAATTATAACTCATTTTTCAATAGTAGCTCACATTATAAGTATATTCCAAGTTAGAACCAAGAATCTACTTTCAAGTAATATCTATTGTTTTTGAGACAAATAAAAATTACTCCCGACAATTCGTTTCAAGATATTATAATAATCTAGTTAAAAAGGAAATCTGTAATATATTATACCTTTACAGCGTTTTTGGCTGGAGCACCAAAGGATGAATATCCAAGTCGAAAACTGATACTGGTTTCAAATGCACACCGAGTTTAAATACCAAATCTCGAAACCAGATTTGAATATACCGTATTCCCCAGTACCTTGGCACAATGATTTAACATACTTCATAACAAATCATTGTTGCTTTTTTTTATCAGTTTGCTACTTAATCTACTCAGTGAAATAACCTAATTTTTTACGAGTTTTCATTTTTGTTGAAGAAAATCTAATTCCTAAGGGTGATTAAAATCAGTTTGGATTTTAAAATTAAAATGTATAGTTTGTTTCACCCCATTTTTATTTTATTGTATCTTATCAGATGTAATTCTTTTTATGAAAGTCTCAATCAGTTTTTAATTTATACAGATATAATCAGGGAACAGTTCTTATCTTTTTTTAAATTTTATATTGAATAACATTTCTTTAAAAAAAATAATAAATGTGATCGAAATTGATTATATTTTATAAAGCCTGAGTAGTGTAAGTATGAAAAAAGGGGAGCTAATTTAAATTAATTTTATATAATTTAAACATGATTATCTAATTTGCATTGAATAATTTAATACTTAAAAGAAAGATTCTTAAAAAAGTTTTTCCGCATTATATATATATATATACATATATATATATCCTTCAATATATAAAGCCTGATATATACTCATATATATAGATATATATATATACTCATATATATAGATAGAGATCTTCAGATTTCTATATAAATGTGATATGAAATATTTTAAATATTTTATTTATTTTGAATGAAATTATATATATATATATATATATATATATAATTTCATTCAAAATAAATAAAATATTTAAAATATTTCATATCACATTTATATAGAATTCTGAAGATCTCTATCTATATATATGAGTCTGTATGTATAATATCAAACCATATTAAAAGAAATAAATTCAGATCGACTTTTTTAATACATTAACAGTAATTTATATTAGAATATATTTGCATATATTAACAGCAATTTATATTATATTATATTTGCATATATTAACAGTAATTTACTTTTTAAAGGTAAGAATTTTTTCTTCTTCTACGAATTGTTGAGAGCTCTATATTTTATTGGACAATAAACGAAATATTTAATTCATCTTCTCTTCTCATTGACAAAATAAAGACATTTCATTTAATTTTTCCACGCAAAACAATATTTTAAAAAGAAGAATATATCTTATACTTTTTAATTTTTCTCTACAGATATTTAAAAGTTTGTTTTCATTTTCCACAGAGTGTTCTGCTTGAACGGTAATTCTTTTTCTTTATTCTAATTTTTAACTTTCTCTTTTTAAAGAAATGTAAAGCTGTTTTTTTAGAATATTGTTATCTGTATTAATTTTATTCGAAGAATACAGTTTTTAATATTAATTTTAATACTGAGAATAGATACTGAACTGTTTATAAGCAATTAATCTGACAAATTATGTAGTATTTTTTTTGACGGTATATACAAAATGTTTATTAGTTGTCAATTCTTTTTATTCAAAATTTATTTTTCTTGCTATAATCTTGATTTTTATTTAAACAGCACAAATGTGTTTTTGAATTCCCTTATCTGAAAAGTTACATTTTTAAAAAATATTTTTGGACACACATTATCTGTTTGCTCTATTTTTCATTAATTAAGAATTAAAATTCTTTGTTCTCTAGTCTATGCCAAGTTCTTTATACAGAAAAAATTGAATCTCACATAATGATACATAATCACTAAAACAATTAAAATATGATGAGAAAATTAAAGAAAGAAAAAAGAGCTGTATTCCTTTTCCCCTGTATTCAAGTTGCTAATTAGCTAATTAACACTCCTTTCATTGAATAAGGTTTCCCAAACCTTTGAAGAATAAAAAAAGATATGAAACAAAGATTGTATTAAATATGCACGTTTAGTTTAATTGATATTTGGTCCATTTTTCGTGTTACTTTTCGAACATAATGGGAAGAATAAAAGTGTAACGTCGAAACCAAATTTATTAAAACATTATTATTTTATCTGAAAGCAGAATAGCTATTGTAATATGTATTGAAATGAAAATAAAATAATAATATGCGGAATGTTATTATGATTTAATTATATATTTGTTAATAATATAAAATTTTTAGAAGCAAATTCAAAATATTTTTAACATAAATTGATAGACATTTTTTAGAAAGTAATTAGGACAATGTTTTTAACTTACCCTGGTAAAAACAATTAACTGGTAATGGGAAAAAGATAAATTCTTCTGAAATTGCTTCAGAATAAATTTTAAAAAAATTATGTTAAATTACAGCTAATTGTAAAAAATGCAATTTTTATTGTTGTTTCGGTTGTAGTGTGCATAAATTGAACAGTTTTGTTTTTATTTAATCAATATTGGCAATATCATATACAATTTTTTGAATATTGTATAATATTTTATAATATAGTAAAATAGTGTACAGCGTGATGTGGTACTTGGAATTGATATAAATTAATATCCGGAAATTGAATAATCCATAGCATGAAAATTCCAAATATACAAAAGTATTATCACCTTAAGGTTTTGTCATCAAAACTGGATTGTAAAATTATATAATAACTAAATCTATCTAAATAATCTTATAAGGAAAATCATCATTTTTTTCATAGAATAGTAATTTATTGTTTTTATCTTTCTTCTTAAAATAGCTATTGCGATTGATTTTCATTGAAAAAAATGATTCATAAATTTTACATCGTAAAATTTTATTTTCTCTTCCTGTAAGTTCTAAGCATTTATCAAGCATCCAAAAGAAATCGAAACATACCAAGGATCAAGGAAATTTTCACATAAAACAATAATCTTGGAAATAAAATAATCTATATATGATATATGTTTAGAAGCGAAAGAATATTACAAATAAAACATTTATTGAATTTTCATATTGGAATTGTAAATACTATTCAAGAAAAAAGGAAAAATTAACCTCTACGAAACAGTAAATGTTTCGTAAAAATTCAGTTAGATAGAGATTGAAACTACAAAAATGAGCAATATTGTTAGAAATGCATTCCAATGATCTATATGAGTTACAATAAACTATTATTATTACCTGTGTATTCAAATGAGTTTAAATGTCAAAACATTATTTCTTAGAATTATTGAATAAGAATTATATAAATATAGAAATTGTGTCAAGTCATATGAGGTGTGTTTTTTAGATAAAGTTTCTTTGAAATTAATTTATTGAATTGGAATTATTTAAATATGTGTTTATTAATTTCGTATGGTTCAAAAATCATTTAGTTACAGCCAATAAATAATGTTTGTAATCCTCGAATAAGTTTCTTTGTCATCAAAAGAATAAATTGATTCGCAAAAATTGCTGGGATATTGCTATAATGTTACAGTAAAAATTTGATGGATTCGTGATAGATAGAAGTTAGAAATATTTTCGAAATAAATATGAAAACATTTAAACGTCAAATGATACGTTTCAGCTAAACTGGCCAACTATTTTTGATGTGTGACAAGTTTTGACGATTCTCCAGGGAGCAGATAAAACTTTCCAAGAATTGAATTGCAGAGTTTCACAAACCTTAAAATATGAAAATATATTTATACTTTTGATAAAATATTTTAGGGAGAAATTAAATATATTTCATACCTGTATAGTTTTGTTAGAAAAAAAGTATTTGCACAATAGTAATCCCAATACTCACAATAGAAAATGTATTTGTTGTGGAAATATTGATTATCTACCATTTCTAATCGATGGTTATTTTAAGATTTTTTCTTCATTACTAATAACAAAATTAGGTTTTTTTAAATATAAAATATGCTTATTTATTTAAAATTTGTCATTTTATTAAATCTAAATGTGTGCTGTTTATTAAAAATATTTCTGTAAAATGCTGTTATTAGTGTCATAAGCAATTTATGATTTAATCATCTTTTAAAATCCTGGACAATATTAAATCAAACCGAGGAATAAAATGAAAACAAAAATTGAGCTCCAAATGTGTAATTATAAGGTACTTTCATGAAGTAATAAAAATCATTGAAACAAGAAAAGCAGTTTATACAGAGCAAAATGCGGGCAATTGAAGAATATGAATAATTAATGAAGAATATTTCTCATTTTATCTCTTTTAACGTATAGAAATTAATCGTGCTATTAAGTTACAAATCCAAAATAGTTTTATTCAATGCGACTTAATAGGAATGATAAGGATAGGGATATTAAACGTTGTTGTACAAGTTATTTTAGTTAAGGATATATTTCAAGGATCGCAAACTGAAAGAATGATGCTTTATATACAGAGCTTTCAAAGTGTCTCGAGAGATAAGCAAATATGAAGAATAGAGCCCTCACTATCTTGGACACCAAACGGAAGGATTGCCAAAACAGAAGGGTATTAATGGACAGACTGTATCATTTCATGAACAGTTGGTTCGGAATAAGAAATAAACTTCATCGAAATATAGAAAAATAGTGACAGAGGGCCTTTTAATAAGTTTAGCGACATAGAGTGAGTAAGAAAAAGGAAAGCGTACATTTAGAGTGTCAGGGTGCTTCATATAGAAATTGCTACAATGTTTTGCCGGATGGTATGGGTACAAAAAAGGAAGAGTAACTTACGATTTGTTCCTAATCCGGAAATAAAAATAAGAAGATATCATCCACTGGTAATCCAAATTATATCAGTACATGGGAGATTTCCTTTATATTTCCAAAAATTTGGAAGAATACTGGAAAATAAATGTATAGGTAGAGGAATCGGTACTATTTACCACTATTTAAAGGAATGCACAGAAATCTCCGATCATAGAAAACATCTACAGGTTGAAAATAAGTACTGATGGTGCCAAGTAATCTCGGGGTTCTGAAGGACATGATATCTAAAATTTTCAGTTTTTTGCCAACTGTTTAAAGTTTGTAGAGGAGGAAGTGATCAGTATTTGACCACTTTGGGGCCAATTATCTCGAAGAGAATATCAGTTTGATGCATTCGGTCGATGTAAGGATGGACATTGCTACAGTCCACAGTCGGACACAACAAATCCTGCCGATACTGCTACGTTCAGTGGCGGCGGGGTGGTCGGCTGTACAGAAGCAGAAGAAGGGTCCTTCATTTAAGATATGCATTATTTAATAGTAATTTCCATTAGGGGAGCCAATTGGCAGTAGTGATATTGGATTAAAAATGAAATATTTAATTATCCTGAAGAATTGATATTACTTAACATCGTTACTTTCTTTTTTTAACTGACATGAATGATGCTAAAATTAAAATTAAGTATAAATTATCTTGTTAAGAAGAAACCCACTTGTTATCACATTCATTTAGGTTAATTTTTTCTCAGGCTATTTATACATGTAAAAAATAGATATGGTGATAAACTGTGAGAGTAACGGTGTATGCTGGATAAAAGTAAATGATGTTTTCTATCTTAACGAACTTTATCTTTTCTATCCTAACTATCTTAACGATTTTCCCCAGTAAAAATACATAACCGAAACTTTCACAAGAAACAGGGCTCGTAGAAATGTTTTATAATCCCCGAACACTGCATGAACTTTTTTAGAAGGATCTATAGATTTACTTTTAAATGAGAGATCACAATGTTGTCTGTATTTTTAGATCCTCCATTTTTGACGCCCAGACGGCAAATAATTACCAAGATCAGTTTTGATTTTGTATTAACTAAACACCCATTAAGGGTATCAATTTTTGACAGTAAGACGTTTGTATGAGAAGTTTTAATTCGTCTTATAATACTCCTCTTAATGCTTTAAATGATTTGATTGATAGTTTTGAATAGCAAGATCAAATTTTGAAATTTCCGTTTAAGATTAATGTTCTCTATTAATCTTTTGAACCTAATTTAAGTTTTTTTACAACGAATATAAGTTATGTCTTTCAACATATAATTTGATTTCAATTTTCGACCAATATAGAATTATCTGGTATAAAGACAAATTATTCAGATTTTTTTTTTCATTCAAAAGAATAATAATTTTTTTTTCAAAAAATCATTCAAATTATTGTGAAATTTAAGAAATTACTCTTAGTTTTTTTGTATCTAAAAATATCTTTATCCTTAAATGATTACACTGTCTTTCTCTAGAGTGACTTAACGAATAAAAAAACATTTCACAATTAACTACTCCTTCGCTTATATGTATTGTAGTCATTATTTCCAATAATTCATTTCCCCTTGTTGGTTCTACTTACATTTATAACAAATTTTATCAAAAATGCCTATTAACTTTTATGTAAGGAACTAAAAGAAAAATAAGCTTTACTTAATGCAATGGTTTCAAAAAGAAGAATTGCGTGAATATGAATTTTCACAGAATTCTAGTCTACAGCATGCTAAAGAATTTCTTAACAATTTTAAGAAAGTAAAATTAGAGTAGAGCATAATAGAAGCACACCAAAAAATTTATGTGATGATTAATGAAAATAAAAGCAGCTTAATAAAAAATTTCCATGGAACTTGAGTAAATACTGTCGTGTTTTAAAATATGCCATTGGTATTTTAATAATTATTCGAATGAATTATTCGGCAGAACATCCTAGCGAAAGCAAATATTCATACAAGAGGATGAATATTTATTGGTGATTTAAAACACATGAATATAAATCTATATTAATAAAAATGCAATTCGAAATGCGTTGCTAAGCGCAAAACTGGAGAACGGCTTAACCGATTCGGCTAATTTTTTAAAAATATTTTCGTTAAGACACGAGGAATGTTCTTATGGAGAGAAAAAATTAAAAAACTGCGTGGAAAATAGTTAAAACGACACTTTTCTTACTTTCCCGCCAAAAATCTTGATTTCCTTCCCCGACACCAACTGAGATAGCAGGAAGTATTAAATTATTATGATTTGTTTAGAAAGAAATACGCGAAGTCAGTTGATTTTCATTAATAAAAAACAGGGAGTGTAAAAAGAAAATAGTTGCTTTTATGCAGTTGATTATACTGATTAAAAACATTCTTCCAAACGGACGTGAATATCATTTTGTTCATTATTTGATAATTTTATTTTTTAGTGTTTCTATTGATTGTGTTCTGATATAAAGTTGTTTTTTTGTTGTTGTTCTTAAAGATGAAAAAATTCTTTTTTATATATGAATGCGGCATGAAGAGCTCTTAATGTGTTTATGTTATTTTTGAAACGATTTATGTATGAACGATTCTTTTTAATTTCTTAGTTTTTTATGTGAATGGATATTTAATCTATGCCTGCTCAAAATAAAGAATAACGAAGGAGAAAAAGAGTTTGTAGAAAGAAAAGTAGTGAAGAAAAAAAGAAAGAAAAGAAAAGAAGTGTGTTTGTGTGTGTCATCATTATTTCGATGTTTCAATTGACTACAGTTCCTACCAATGCGTTGGTATTGGTAAGGCATTTGAATACAATAATGAAGCAAATGGATTGTGTAGCACAAATGGCAAAGTGAAATTAGTGCCATTGGTTCCGCCTCCAGATCCATTGTACTCATTGGTTTCAGATACTGGAAATGATTCCATACACTTCCTTACAAACATACACAAATATAATAACTGTTTCTAAATGACTTCCTTTGGAGCAGCAAATATACTTTTAAGGTAACAAGACTTATTTAAATTTTTATCATGTCAGAACATGATGTTGTTTTTAGGAGGAGGTTTTTGGCGTCAATAATAAATTCGTAGGCGAAAAATAAAAAATTTATTATCTGAACGAGCATCTCGAAAAAATCAGTTTTTAATAACATGCAGTCATTGCATTTACAAAGGCTCTGATTTAAAAAAAATTAATTAATGACTACAGCAAATAAAACCTAGAAAAATGCCATTTTGAGCACGTGATTATATGAAATAAATTAAATAGAAAATGTGATATTTTTTTAAAAAATCAATGTGAACCAAATTCGGCCATTTTACTAAAATTTATTGGCTAACTTTTTTTTGGCGAAAATGACTGTATATCAAAGCTGTGCAATTGTGTGTTTTGTAATTGAATTATATTTGCCAAAACTAAGTATTTTTCATATATGCTTATAGTGGTATATTTCCGTTCTAAAATAATTTAGAATTTCGCCAACTTTTCTCAAATTTCTTTGGCGATTGTTCATTTGCGCCCGGCAAAGAGGAAAAAACCTTAAAGTTCTAAGTAATCCCCCCAACACTAATGCGGTTAGATATAACAACCGTTTATTTCAAACGATTCAGTTTATTTTCGTAGTGTTTGATACATTTAAATATAATGATTGTTAAGTAATAGATCTTTCGATTCCTTCAGAAGTGCTTTTCTAATCTGCAATTGTTATTATTTCTTATTAATTTCTAATCTGCTTTTGTTACTCCAATTCATGTTTAATATTCACGTCTCCTGCAAATGGTTTGCTAACATTTTACATTATGATTAGACTATCAGTTCTCAAATATACACTTCAAAATTTCCACGCGTACGAAGTCGCGGGTAAAAGCTAGTTATTAATATAATTGCAGAATTATGTGAGTATTATCTTAACATTTTTTCCATATATTCAAAACTCGGTGTGCACCATTTGAAGGTCGTGATACGAATCTGAGACGCTAGGGCCTGTAGCCGAGTAACATAACCATAATACAAGAGTTGATTTCGGTAACGTAGATGTTATCTGGCTTATGAAGCTAGCGCCGCAGTGCTCCACCACCAGTGAGTCGGCGGGGAGAGGAGCGATTTCTATAGCTTCAAGTGTTTTGGCGAGTTGCTGCTTGTTTGCGTTAAGTGAGTCTGACGGCTTTGGTTTTGCCTGCTTGCTTGCTTTAAGTGGGTCTTTGCTTGCTTGCATCAAGTGAGTTTGGTCTTGCTGCGGATAGAGGGAGCCACGACATGTGCAGGATTTTGCATTGTCAAGGTCACTAATGTACCGATTGAAGGTCGCGAAACTGACCTGTGATGTTAGGGTCAGTAGCCGAGTATCATGGCCACTATACCAAAAAGTCGCCTTCGGTTTCTAGATGATATCTGGCTTATGAAGCTAGCGCCACAGGAGTACAAATTATTTTGAAATTAAAATTTTGAATTAAAACGCGGGGGTTCAGCTCCGAAATGAACTCAGCTCCAAAAATGACGTTTCAATTTTTAGACATAAATTCTATTTATTGGAAATGTAAATAATAGTGGCAACATTTTTGGTTCTAATTAATTTAAAAATTAAGAAAAAATTCTAAATATTAGGAAATATTCCTTAACACCAAACTTTAATCACTTTTGCGCGTCCTTTCAAATGTGTGTTATTTAGTGGTAAAATTATTAAAGCAAAAATTTGTCATCTCCAGAAAACTTATTTTCGCAGATTACAATTAAAAATACTTAAAATATTCTGCAGGAAAACACGAAAATATGACTTTTTGAAGAAAAGAAGGAAAGTACATAAAAGACAAAAATAGTTTTGTTCACTTCTTTTTGTATTTATTTTATATTGTGCAGTGAATCTTCTGAAAAGATTTTGAACCATTGATGAAAGAAGAAGTATGTTACAATATGCATTGAACAATTAAGAAGAACGAATGATGAAATTGTTCGATGAAAAAAATATGACATATTAAGTTCTTCTCTAAAACTGGCTTTGGATTTGTTTCTTTAAAGCAATAAAAAAAAATTATAATAATCTTACACACCAATAATATTTAAAAGTAATGCTAGTATCTTCGAAATATATTCGATTAATTATAACCAGCGGGTGACCGAGCTCCGCTCGGAGAAAACAGGTATCGAAGCTAACTCGAATATTTAAATAGAAATCAGTTCCTTAAATGCTTTTTTGGAAATCTGAATATTTGGAAATTGGAATTTTGAACGAATAAAAAAGAACGAATCTTTTTAGTTAACGAACGAGCGCTAAATTCAAAATTTCATTAACAAATTTCCCTTAATAAAAGCAGTGGAATTAGAATCGCATTTTTTTGAAAGAAAATTTAGTAAAAATATCAAAGTTATCCTTATTTTTTGCTGATGAATGTTGAAATGTTAGAAATGTAAGGTGATTTTCGACTTGGCAACCATTCCTCGTATTATAGTATAAGATAAAATTAAAACTTAAGCTCCAAGCATGCGTTACGAGTAAAAGGGAAAAAATCATCTTATTAATATGTTGCCATCAGATTGACAAAAACTCAAATTAAAAAAAATAAATTATTATTGCGCATTAAACATATAAAAATGCAATTTTCATCTCGTGTCTGCATGAAATGAAAAATAAATGTATATGAATATTGATATAGATGGCATATTGGCTAAAGATGGCTGCACGTTACCACTTGAAAATTTAAGTAGCCATTATGGCGAACTAATAAGTTTTGAAAATATCCTATCTGGAACTCCGAACTGCTCAACCGTAGCGCTTCAAAACCGGCGCCAATCGATTCTTCGTGGCCAAAAACCTCAGACCCCCCAAGTTTACCGGAGTTTATTAATTCTGGGGCGATTTTCGATTTGACAACCATTCCTCGTATTATAGTATAAGATAAATACATTTTTTGAAGATATTCAAAATGCCAGTAGAAGTATAACTCCTATTTGCTACCAAATGAACACGGAAATTAAAATCCTTTTTTAATTATATTAATTAAATTACTTCATTAATATAGTATAATTTTCTTTTTGTGTATTTGTTCTATAAAAATGTTGAAAATGATGGTGATAAAATTCTGTAAAGAAATTTGCGTTTCAATATTCTATGAAATAAAATAAAATTTAAATTGAAGCATCCAAATTGAATATTCAGAAGATTCTTTTAAAAATATCCTCTTTATATAATTTATTTATTTAGAAGTCAAACCTTTTAATGGAAAATGTTTGGGAAATGGATTAAATAAAGACATCCAGTATTTTTCTCTTAATTATATCCTACAAATTCATGAAATACGACATGACTCTTCCGTTAATATTAAAAAATGTGACGCAAAAGATTTTTAAGATCTCCATTTCTACCACATTGAAACTAAAATTAGCTGTTTATAAAATTATTTATTAAAAGAGGTGTATATTTTTTTATTTAATAGTATTTAACATTGTTTTAAATTAATTTTTTCATCTTTAATATGTTATTATTAGTATTTTCACAAATAAAAAAAAATCAGAATTATCATCACTTTTTATCTATTTTTTTCATTTTTTAAATTTCAATTTACAATAATATATTTTATTTTCCAATGTAATGGTGATGACGTATCCGCTTTACATCGGAAGGAGGGGTGCAGTATACTTCTGAGGGTATAGACCCCTGAGCACCAGAGGGCAGAAGTCTGACTTCTAGCTCATATGAGAATGCAGCATATTTTGTCAGAATGTCCAAACTTCAGTACCCAGTGGTTACTGTTCTTTCAAAATTCTTGCACTCCATTATATTCCTTGCTTGGTAAGATACCTCATGTCCAACTCTTTCCATTTTAAAAGCTCATTAAGTTTTATCCATTTATTTGAATCTTGATTACATTTTAGCTTCACCTCATATTTCTCTCGGTGACTCTTTTAAAATGATATAATTTTACCCATTGTTTGGCGCAGTATAGGCTCTTGCGCCAAAAAACCCAAAACAAATCAAATCAAAATCTAGCTAATATGAAGATAACAGTTACTTATATCACATTCGATTGTCCAGCCCCGTTTTTACAGAAAGGTCCAATCACACACCTCACAGATAGAACACAAAGGAACAACCATGCCCTGACCGGGACTGGAACCTGGAATTCCCAGATCACGAGGAAGAAGAGTTACCTCTGTCCCAAGACGCCAACATCTGACAATATCTATATTAATAAAAATGCAACTCGAAATGCGTTGCTAAGCGCAAAACTAGAGAACGGCTCGACCGATTCGGCTAATTTTAATCTTAATATTTTCGTTAAGACACGAGAATGGTTCTTATGGAGAGAAAAAAATTAAAAAAACTGCGTGGAAAATAGTTAAAACGACACTTTTCTTACTTTCCCGCCAAAAATCTTCATTTCCTTCCCCCACACCAACTGAGTTAGATAGCAGGAAGTAATAAATTATCATTTGTTTAGAAAGAAATACGCGAAGTCAGTTGGTTTTCATTTATAGAAAACGGGATGTTTAAAAAAGAAAAAAAAGAACAGTTGCTTTTATTATTAGTCTGTATGGATATTTAATCCATGTCTGCTCAAAATAAAGTCATAATAAAGTAATAAATAAAGAAAAAAAGAATAACAGAGGGCAAAAGGGGTTTGTAGTAAAAAAGTAGTGAAGAAAAAAAAATATAAAAAAAAGAAGGGTGTATGTGTCACCATTATTTCCTATGTGCGCGACATTTTCCAAGCTGTTTTTAAACTTTCGCATCTCTTGAAAATCAATTGTGTCTTTATTTGTTTAGTGTGTAACATTTATGAAAATTTGAATCTCCTTATTCTATAAAAACGTAGAATTTTAGATTTTTCCCTCCACCATTTAAGTAAAATATCAATTCCGGGACAATCATTGCTCGGAAAGAAAGAGAAAGATGAGTAGTACAATGAACAGATCTGAAGTAAATTATACTAAATAATACTATAAATGAATTATTTGATTATCAAAATTTGTTTGGTTTAAAAATATTTTGGTGAAAAATCTTATGTGAGACACAGCTACATAAAATATTATATGAAAATTTTAACGAGCATTAATACTGGCGAACCGACTGGTCGCCAAAGACGGCTAGTAGTAATATAATTTTGGAATTATAATAAAATAACTCAAATTAAATTAGAAGGTTTTCTAAAAGGAGATATATGTGTGTTGTGATTAATGGCACTTGCCTTGGACAAGCCTCCGCTGATGAAATCAGCAGATGATTTAAGCCTAAGAAATGCGTCTATTTGTTTTACAAGTAGCGCCATCTAAGTGTCAAGAGTGCGATTTAACTACTCACACATGACAGCCCTTTTTTGGGAGAGGACTTCATTCACGCAAATTCATTCATTCATCTGAGATCGTAATTTAGACCTGGAACTATCACCCCTGGCCCAGTACCCCCAGTGGTATTACTCTCGACGTGGAGGACTTTGCGACCACGGACAGATTTAACGAGCGCCAGTCGCCATACTCGGGGAATCTTTTGGCCGGTGAGCTACGAACCCGTAACCTAAGAAGTACAAGTCCAACGCTCTACCAACCAGGCCATCCCGGCTGGAGATATATGTATTTTATGACAACCGGTGGAATTTCAATATCTAATATAAGCTGAAATTATAAATAATTTTTAGTTTCCAGCTATCAAGATTTCCTTTTCAAATAAATCATATTCAAATCTCTAGATTACACGTGCTTCTGGGCCTTCCTCTTACATTTCAAAAGCTTTTATGAGCTTCAAGCATATCAAGAAGTAGCAGCTATCGAATATATCCAGACAATTCCCTGAAATGTCAAAATAAACCTCACGAACTGGAGAAAATGCTTCCATGATCACCAGAATTGCGTGAATGTCTGCCAAATTGATTGGTACCTACCCACTATTCAATGGCAGAATTTTGGGAACATATTGATTATGTAGCCGATGTCACGTCTTGCAGCTCTTTTGAGTTAGCTGAACAGTGACAGACCCCCCCCGTTGATTGCTCAGATGGTATAAAGGATCGAGAACTTCAGTCTACTAATAATAGGATTTAATATTCAAATGCCTAACCTCTAAAATAACAGTGGTTTGGGAAATGCATGTTATCAGATAAATGCTTATTAGTATTCGAATTTATGTTCCTGATTACCTGAATAAACTGTTCTAAACTTCAGTCTTAGAACTTTACTTTTGCTATGATATTTGTCTTAAAATAAACTTATCAATTTGGCGTTATTATAGTTAAATGATTCTATTGCATCGTTATAGCGAATAAAACACTTAAAGATAATAGAGGTAATTTTTTTTTCTTAAATCAAGGTAATCATTTTTGCAATAGATATGTTAAAATTGGAACAATAAGCAGAAATCCCACATAGTTCCAGTACAGGAATAACATTCATTCTCAACAATAATATTCGAATTCAGGCTTTTGATTGCCTGAATAAAGAGTTCAAAGCCTGAATCTTAGATCTTTTAGTATGACATTGGGCTAAAATTTCAGAAAGTCAGTTGGTTGTCATTTTAGTTAAATGATTCTATTGCATTGATGAAACGAACCGAAACACTTAACGGGGAATTTTTTTTTATTTTTAAATCATAGTCATTTTTGCAATATTCATATTAAAATTGGAGCAATATGTAGAAATCTAACATAACTCCCGTAGAAAGATGACATTCAAAATAATCAACCGTTTCTCAGTTTTTATTTATTCGTTTTTACATCTGAATTAATATATTTGTAAGGTTCTCAAACAAATAAGAAAACACTAAATTTGTAAATAAATAAGATATATGTACAGAATAGAGCTGTGGCAATCGTTAAATCACGCATCATTAGGCCATCTATTCAAACAAAAGATAAAGAAGATATATCATAATAGATGTTCTAAAAATATCCTAATTTTTTTGCATTCCTTCTTATGCGGATATTGTTAGAAATAATCTGACAAATACAAACGATTCTCATATTATATTTTATTATGCGGATATGCATATTATATTATGTAGATATGCATATTATATTATGTAGATATGCATATTATATCTTATGTAGATATGCCTATTATATTATGTAGATATGCATATTATATTATGTAGATATGCATATTATATTATGTAGATATGCATATTATATCTTATGTAGATATGCATATTATATTATGTAGATATGCATATTATATCTTATGCAGATATGCATATTATATCTTATGTAGATATGCATATTATATCTTATGTAGATATGCATATTATATCTCATATTATATTATGTAGATATGCGATCAAGAATGGTCGCCAACTGCAAAATCAGTGTGACAAGCGAACCGACAAATCTCATTCTATTATGCAGTTTTCTTTTCTAACTAATAATCCCCACTTAGTCAGAGCTTTGCTCATGTAACATGTAAATATTTACTTATTATTGGCCATATTAAATTCTCTTTTCGCATGAGATTCCAATGAAAGTTTGGACCATTTTATAAGAGTACAAAGCTTTTAGGAGATTTCAACTAAATTATTTTAATTCCAACAGTTTTAGTTTAGTTTTTTAAAAAAGTCTTTCGTCAAAGGGCGTCCTTGTACCTTAAGAATATTGGTGAAAAATAGAATTTAACTTATTTAACACTAATGTAACAGGAACTGATTTTTTTATATCTTAGCGTTTATTAACCATTTCAATCTATTAAAATATATAGCGTTTTGAATTCTAACTCTTATTCAGATAATTTATTAGAACTCGAATAAAATAATTAGCAGTGTTTTCTACATAGAATCTTGAACCAAAAGTCTAATCCAATTAGATTCCTGAATCTTCAGATGTTTAATGGCAGCTAATAAGTTAAAAATGGAGTTAATATCACATCATTTTCAATTTCAAATGTTGTTTCCTTTACAGTAATTTTAGATTTAGATTTACTTTTATTTAGATTTCTTTAATATTAGTTTTGAGGTATGCAAAATATGGAATGACAATGTATTGAATAGTGAAGAACTTTTCATCAGTCTTTTCATGAAACATCGTATTTTTACCTTCGGAAATTCGAAATTACCAGTTTTAGAATTGTATGAAATTCTATGAATACCAAACTCCAGATTTAATATAAGTCCGTATCTTGAATGCAATATAATAAAGTGTTGTTTAATTTCAAAGAATACGAAAATATGATTATCATTAAACATGCATTAACAAAATGACTTCGTAATATTCATTTCAAAGTTTTCGAATTTAAAAATAGTTCTGTGCATAGAATTAATAAAGATATAAATATATTGTTACAAGGAAAAGAAAATGTTTACGCATTTAAAAATATTCTAACAATTAATTTTAAAAATGGAATGTGTAAAAAGGATTAATTTAAATAGTCCTTTGAAAACACAAATTGGATTTTTTTAAAGAAAAAAAGATAATATTGTCTTTCAGAGTAAACTGTAAGAAAAATAAATTAGAGAGTGAATATATTTTGCAAAAAAACTTTGGATTTAATTGATAATTAACTGTAGTGAATCTGATTAAATAAAAAAGGGTAAAAATATAAGAAATACAATGAGATCATATTTGGAAAAAATATTTTGTCTTAGACCGATTTTTGTTTGTTTCTTCCCATTGTAAGAAATTTTATTTCATCATTAAACCTTCATTATATATTAGGAATATTTACTTGAAATAATTGCTTCGACACAATTGTTCTGCATTTATTGGAAATTTCTAACTCATTTTAATGAGGAAAATAATTAAAGAGTTATTTTTCTACGATTTTAAAAGATTTAATCAATCTATATCAAACAACTGATATAGTTTTGGTTAAGAGGCTTTGGTTTCTCCTAAATTAACAAGCAAAAAAATAAAGATTATGGGCCTGGAAATGGTCGGTTGAAGAATTTCTTTACCTGCTTTTACAAGTATTACGTTATTATTAAATATGCTTCTTTGAAAGCGGATGCATTTTTGAAAGTGATCTGATTTTTAAAATATTGCTTTATTATTACGTATGTTTCTTCACAACAGATGCGTTTTTAAAAGGCTGACGCAAAACTATGACATCATGGTTGGTTTTTCATCTCAAAATCGACCGAGCTCCAATACTTCGTTTGGCAGCTACAAAAATAAAAAATTATATATATATATATATATATATATATATATATATATATATATATATAATAGAAGATTGGAGACCTATAGAGAGGTTTCGCGATGATTTAAAACCGGTTTAAACTGGTTACTTACTATTAAAGTCATCCGATTTAAAATTTATATCTCATGTATGAATCGTATTTCAATTTACTTTTATAATGAATCATCATACTAATTACTAATAATAATAAATCATCATAAAAAATGCTTTATGTTATGTTATGCTTCATCTCATAAAAATATGCTCATGTATTCTAGTCTCGTTATGGAATTAGAATTGTAAAAGCTTCCTATTTCTTTATTTTTTTCAAAAGATTTTTAGAGATAATTTGGTTCACTTTAAAACTTTAAGTATGACTAATTATCAAATTAAGATGAATTACAAACAATTGTTATTTGCTGGATCTGGTTATGGATATAAATTATAACTAAACATAAACATTCAGGGAAATGCATCAATATTGATATGTCTTTCTATCAGAAATTCTGTTTGTATTATTATTAAATTTATTTAAATGCTTAGATCATAACTTTTAATGGCTCATCAGAAATATTGATAGCATTTTATTTTAATTAAAATTCTTATTTAAGATATTGAAAAAAATTAGCTCTGATTGCAATCTGTCTTCCATAGATTTAACTATTTTCCTTATTCCTCGCATGAATTTCCTGGATAATCTTAGATATATTTTTCACTTTACTTCCAGAAAAGAAATAAAAGGAGATTAAAATGAAATCTGCTGTGCATATCTCAGTGTATCATGTCGGAACATCATTTCTTGAACGGTCAAGTACCACGTGTCCGTGCGAGTTTAATTATATTTTTATTCATTTTAATTGTTTCATTGATTGAGTCACTTTGGTATTACAAACGATCCAAAAAACTGTGTCTCGCATTGATTGTTTAAAAAAATATATCATTTCCTATTTATTTCATTTCGTATAATCACGTTCTCAAAAGGACACTTTTCTAGGTTTTATTTGCTGTAGAGCTTTTGTAAACAGGATGGCAACACGTTATTAAAAGCTGATTTTTTGAGATGCTCGTGCTGATAATAAAATTTTATTTTTCGCTTACGGATTTTTGTTGAAGTCAGAAAACCAAAAACCATATCATGTTCTGACATGATAAAAAATAATCAATTAATAAATAATATTGAATCGATTGAAGCTGTGCGAGTTTCCTTAATATTGTTGAAAATTATGCAAATATGATATTTTAAAAAGTTGTTGAAATCCTATGAAAGTTTAAACCATTAAATTGAATTTCTTCTTCTTTTTTTAGTTTTAAAAAATTTACATAGACTAACTTTTGTGCAATAATGTTTCATGCAATTTTCGAGGAAAACATTTAAATCTTTTAACTACCTAATTTTTTACAAAATATTCTGTTTCTTTGCTACGAGAGGTACTCAATCCTCTAAAGCATAATGTATGCTGAATACATCAGTTTTGAGTCAAAACGTTCCACTTTTACACATCAAGGCTGCACATTCCTTGGAAATTTTTCTGTCAGAGCAGTGGTATTTAAAAATAACAAGAATACTCTAAATTATTTTTTATATTCTAACGATTTGGTTGTTTTTAGCAATACGCCAACAAATAATATTGCTTCATTTCTAACTCATTTGAACAAAATATTTGATGTTCACTTCAAAATATGTGATTTTTTTTCCTGAATACATTAATAGGAAACTTATTAAAGTAAATTCACTAAAATAAAATTAAAAGAAAATATCATAATTGGAGCAAAAGTGAAGTAAATGTACTACAATAGAATGCAAGACACATACCATTATTAGAGCAACTTTATTGGAATGACAAAAAATGAAATAAATAAATATGCACAGTAAAAAAGATACTGTTTTGTCTTTTGAGAATCCAAGCCAGATAGCACAAAATATATCAATCTGATAAGGCAGAAATGTAACAAAATCTAGATGATTACTATTAATATTCAATAAGATGGAAATAAATAAAGATAAATAAATGTTTGTTGAAAAAGGATAAAATATTGCATACTTCATTCCATGTTGCCTCCAAATATCATAGTCATCTTGACATCTATTCTTATTCTCCTCCTCATGAATTACTTTAAAGCACGTATTTCCAGTAAGACCATTTATTTAGTGAGGATGACTTCGTTGCACATGTGCACACATCAAAAAGACCTTGGAAGATCTTAGAAGCTACCATAACTGAATCCACCAAGGCCGTGGGAGCTGAAACCACCAAAACTATGCCCATGTAAACTGCTGTGCTGATGACCATGACCATGGTGATGCCCATGCTTGTGATGATGTCCGTGATGATGTCCATGATGGTGCCCATGGTGATGTCCGTGCTCGTGATGGTGTCCATGATGGTGACCGTGCTTGTGGTGATGTCCATGATGGTGTCCGTGGTGATGACCATGATGGTGAGAGTGATGATGCCCATGATGATGTCCGTGATAGTGTCCATGTTTGTGGTGATGATCATGCCCATGGCTATGATGATGGCCATGGTGATGTCCATGATTATGGTGGTGCCCGTGGTGATGACCATGAGTGTGATGGTGGCCATGGTGATGTCCATGCTTGTGGTGATGGTCATGTCCATGTTTATGATGATGGTTATGTCCGTGTAGGTGGTGGTGACCATGATGGTGATGATGTCCGTGCTTGTGGTGATGTTCATGCCCATGCTTATGATGATGATCATGCCCGTGTTTGTGAAGGTGGTGGTGGCCGTGATGATGTGAGTGGTGATGTCCATGATGATGACCGTGATAATGGCCGTGCTTGTGATGGTGATCATGACCATGTTTGTGAACATGGTGGTGCCCATGATGATGTCCATGCTCATGTTTGTGGTGGTGATCATGCCCGTGCTTATGATGATGATCATGCCCGTGTTTGTGATGATGTTCATGACCATGTTTGTGATGATGACCATGACCATGTTTATGGGCGTGGTTGTGATGGTGCTTGTGATCGTGTCCATGATGATGGCCGTGTTTGTGCTCGTGTCCATGCTTATGGTCATGCTTATGCTCATGACCATGCTCGTGATGATGGTGATGGTGGTGGTGGTGGTGATGCTCTGCTTGATCTTTGATGACAATTACTTTTTTCTCTTCACTGAAAATTAATTAAATTTTAAAAGTTTTTATTTGAATATCACATTTTTAGAACTTTTTTAATTTTTCAATTCTTAAATAATAAATTTATTACTATACACTTTAAGAGGCAATTTCATATTTGCCTAAGTAATTTGTATTTACTATTTTAACACATTAAAATCGAACTTACTGTCCAGGCTCTGGTTCAGGTTCTGGAATCGGATCGGCAGCTGTAAAGTATATCACCATCGTCAGAACGATGAGGCACGCCATCTTGCTTGCCTTCATCTAAAGCATTAAAAAAATCGTGAGAATTTTTATGAAATGTTGTTTAATAATTTTACGTACATTTTGTTTTGTTTTTGAATAATTGCATGAAAATTTGTGTTTTCGGAAAACAGAATCAAAATGATTTTTTTATTTGTATGCTGAAATTTAATTTATTGTTAATTTCACAATATTTAAATAATGTTTTATACTATCAAAAACATATGTCATTTTTGTAATTCATTGTGATAGTTTTTATTATGAAAATTTTCTTCGAATATCTAATATTATGTCTGTGTTAATTTTTTAAACTTCTCATTTTCCAGAAATCATTTTTTTTGTTATTAGAGATCAGATTTTATGATCAGGTTTTTTTTTAAAAAATTAAATCATTTTTTTAACAAAATATATTTTTACGATCTTTATTTTTTTAAAAAAAATCTCTTAAATGAAGAATTGACATGCGAAATGCTATAGATCCTATACTTGTTTTTGCATTTACTTTTTTAAATACATATTTTCAGAAATTAGTAACTAAATGTGATTAAATTTTGATACAATCTATAAAATACAAATTAAAAGTTAAATAGAATTTTTAGTTTCAAATAATATTGTGAAATTTTTCCTGATCAAATTACAGATAGTAGATGTACAAAATGCCGACTTTCTTCATTGGCAGCGCGTCTTCTTCGTGTTTTAAGAGTCCCGGTTCGGGCATGGCTGTTTTCTCTGTGCCATCTATGAGATGTGTGAAATGTGCCCCCTGTAAAAAAGAGCTGTTCAAGCGAATGCGGAGAGTGTGTAGCTAAGTCGTAACCTTAGATATAGTTGGCGCTGCTTCAAAAACAAGAGACGCTTCTTTCGGTTTAAATCTGCTGCTGTATCAGCGGGGGGCTTCACCAAAGGCAAGGACGATAAGTAAAAACAGCAGATGTACAAACTTTTTATTGAGTTTTACTACATAGCTTTAAAAATAAAGTATATAATGAAAATGTTAGTTACGTTTCAATTGGGAATCTCTAATTTAAATTGTGAAATGCTGAGAAAAGCAATGATATGCTTTAAGCCATATCGATAAAAATGTGTTTATAATTCACCCTATATAGTAATGAAATACTGTTTTCTAACATACAATCATTAACTATAAAGGACGCGGCGGCCTGGTGGTAAGGTCTCGGTGTGTGAGTCTCAAGGTTTCATGTTCGAGACCCAAATTCACCAACCACTCAGGTGAGTTCTCGTCATCTGATTGCATGTCAAGATTACGAGATCCGTCCCAAAAGAGCCCTAGGGTTGCTTTATAACGGGACGTAAATAAAAATTAATATAAGAATAAAATAATAAATGTTTTTCAAAGACAAATGCGGTGAGGAAAGCCAAGTACATAATTAAATTAAAGTTTATCTAAAATCTCATGTTAATGGAAGCATATGAAATATTCATTAAAAATACTTTTTACATCCATCTATCAGCATATCAAATAAAAATTTCATTTTATTCCATTTTTTTTACAATTTAAGAAGAAAAACAAAATCAAAGAAAATTTTTGAGAATGTAGAAAAAAACTTGAAAGTTTTCACAAGTGAAAAAACTATTTGTTTGTTCATTTTACATCAACTGAAGCTAAAAATGTATTCTTTAATTATATAGAATAATCTAAAAATTTTAAAATATATTTTTCTATTTTTGAAAGCACCTTCAGAGTAAATCCGAATTTAAGAACAGATTTTCCGTACCATTAGTAGATTTTTTTTTTGCATTATACTCAATCTAAATTCTACTCAAAAATCTACTTTTTCTAAATTCTACTCAATCATTTGATTCTTATGGAAAATTCTACTAAATTAAATACATTGCACTTAATATCTATTAAATATTTACCGTTTAACTTGATTAGTACAGAAGAAGGAAAATATTTTCATAATTCTCTAACAAAGAAAGTAAATACTTCCTTATTAAGCCTAAAATGAATTTTATTATTTTACAGCCATTGTCGTTATCTTTCTTAAGAAAGCAGAGGAATATTCTTAAACATTGTATCTAAATGAACATTGCGGCTACCAGTTGAAAAAATAATAAAATCTCATTGGAAATATGCTCATCTAAAAGTTAGAGTCAAATTATCTGGCATTCATTGTATCGATGGAGCACAACACATGAAATGATGGCCGATTACAAGGAACAGCCATATTTTGTATAATAGGTATTATAATTATTTGTTTTTTTGCAATTTATACCGAAATAAATACAACGATTTAATTGATTTACACGTTTTCAGAACCTTTGTGGCCTGCTTATAATTTTTCATATCATTTCGGCTTCTGGAATTGTAGATTCCAGGTTCAAAATCCAATTCAGTTGCAGAGCGAAAAAGTCTGATTCACATACATTTATTTAGGGTAAATTTTGCTCTTATTGATAGACTACAAAAGTTAAGAGAGGTGGTGTTCCAGATAATATTAGGGTGTTTCGTTTGCGACAAAAAATATGAGATCTATCCCATAATAGCGCAAATATAACTAACTATTGCTTCGAGATGAAGCGCAAATATAACTAACCCTTTGCACTCCGAAAAATAACTAGACGCAGAATTATTCACCTAATACACACTTTTGTTCATTGCCATGAAAAGTAAATATACATAATTCTTTTAAGTCGAATGTCTTTTAAAAACTAATCTACATCTCTTAACCATTATGTAGGCGATTTTAATAATTAAATTTCAATAAGAAATAAATAAAACGTCAAAATGATACACAATCTTGAATCGTGAGTCAGAGGCACCATCGGAGTGCAAAGAGCTAGTTCAATGTATCATGTTTAAAAGGGGAGATAAATGATTTTAAATGGTCTGAAATCGAATACATAATTAGTAAAATCTTAAACTGATGCATTCGTAATGATTGATTTCCTTTCATAATTGTATTCCATCTTAAATGAAAAGTGTCTATTATTAAATTAATCCGAAAAAGAAATTGAATATTTCAGATTTAAATATCGTAATTTTATGTGACATTAAGGTTAATTTTACAGAGATTTTAATTATTTTTTGTTATTTATCGAAAAATAAGCTGAATATATAAATGTCGAATCTTCAAAGAAAATATTCAATTTTGTTTTCGCAAGTGAAATATTACCAAAATTAATAAAATATCGCTTTTAATAAATTTATAGTTACCTTTATAATATTGCATAATACTAAATCCTAGCTGATAATAAAAGGCGAGAAAATAAAGAATTTAAAGAAATATAATTAATTATATTAAGATTAATTTCACTGAGATTTTAATTACTTTTTTTATTATCAAAAAATAAGTTGAATATAAAAATGTTGTAACCTCAATGAAAATATTCCATTTTGTTTTCGCAAGAGAAAAATTGGCAAATTTAATAAAATATCGCTTTTTATAAATTTATAACTGCCATTTTAATATTGCATAATATTAAATCCTAGTTGATAATAAAAGGCCAGAAAATGAAAGATTTAAAGGTATATAATTAATTATATTAAGGTTAATTTTACTGAGATTTTACTTATTATTTTTTATTTATCGAAAAATAAGCTGAATATAAAAATGTCCAACCCTCAAAGAAAATATTCCATTTCGTTTTCGCAAGAGAAAAATTACCAAATTTAATCAAATATCACTTTAAATAGATTTATAGTTACCATTATAGTATTGAATAATATTAAATCCTGGCAGATAATAAAAGGCCAGTAATTAAAATATTTAAAGACATATAATTAATTATACTAAGGTTAATTTTACTGAGATTTCAATTATTATTTTTTATTTATCGAAAAATAAACTGAGTATCAAAATGTGGAAGCCTAAAAAAATCCATTTTGTTTTCTCATGAGAGAAATTACCAGATTTATTAAAATATCGCTTTTAATAAATTTATAATTACAGTTATAATATTGCATAATATTAAATCCTAGCTGATAATAAAAGGCCAGAAAATAAAAGATTTAAAGAAATATATATATAAAAAATTTCATAAATGTTCCTTAAAAGGAATATAATAAATATATATAATAAGGAATATAAATATAAAAATTCCTAAAAAATATATAAAACGATTCAGTTAAAAGCGCAAACTATGTAGTGTTATACCTTGACAGCTGTTAGTAAGAGCCCAAGAGGAGAAATATCCAAGTAGGGAACTTATGTCGATTTCAAATACAATGTGAGCTTATATACCAAATTTTGAAGCTAGTTCGATGTATACCGTATTCGACAGTATCTTGGTACGGTGACATGAATAAGCATTTAAAATGTTCATAAAACAGCATTGTTGTTCTTATCAGTTTACTATTTAATCCGTTCGTCATAATAACCTGGTTTTAACGAGTTTTCATTTTTGCGGAAGAACAATTTCTTCTAATTCTGAGGAGAGTGATTAAAATCAATTTTGTTTTGGAATTGAAAATGAAATTCTTTGTTATTAAATGATTTAAAATATTTTATTATTTCTTGTGTTACAATTCTGACCAGAAGGCATTAACTCCTTCTTGATTAATAGATTCAATAAAATCACACTCTTTTTTTTTCAGAAATTCATAAGTAATTCTTTTTGGGATCTAAAATTACTTAGTATATATATTTAAATTATTATATAATATAAATTGTTTAATATAAAAAAAATATTTTAAATAAAATGTATATATTGTAATTTCAATGTAAAAAATATGCTAATAAAATTAGTGTAATATGAATCTTTAAAGACAGAACATTAAGTAACATTTTGTTAATTACTTTCCGGAATAGTTATTTATGTCATATTTATAATATATGAATAAGCATTTTTTAAATAATATTTATGCATTTAAGAATAAACATGGACTTTTTTAACTGAAATTTATAAAATATGAGTATATAAAACAAAAGGGATACTTTTTGTAATATATATCGTATTAGAATTTTAAATGACTTATTATTATAAATTTTATTATGACACAAATATTTAAACTGAAGTTTTATTTAAGTGATATTAAATAAAAATTACTGTATATCAATGTAGTAATTTTATTAAAATTAATTTTTCTTGCCATTTGAGTGTAATGAATAAAAAATGTTTTTAAATAAAATTCGTACATAAATAAACATATTTGAAAGATAATTATAAAATTAATTTTATTCTCTTTTATATCTTTTAATGAAAAAGGAACTATATGGATATAGGGTCAATAGGTAGTTTTACATAACTTCTCAGAAACATAATTTTATTTATTTTTAATTCTTGAATTATAATAATTTTATCTATATTTCATCATAACTTTAATTTTGCATATTTCTAATATAAAATTCTAACAGGAGAAATAAAAACAGATAGATTTTTTTAAAGCTTTTGAATTTTTTTCCATTTTAAGAGATGTTTTAATTTAGAAGAACATCAATAAAATACATTAAGCGAACTAATTTCAATAAAAAAATTCAGATGTAAAATTTCTTCCTTAAAGCATGATACGGAAGAAATGTAAATTTTGACGACTATGCAAAGAAAATGATAAAATAATATTCGCATTGTTTTTATTTTATATCAGTAAGTACCAGTATTCCAGTAGAGTTTCACCTTGTAGCCATAAAAGAATATGGAATTAAAATAATTTTTTTCTTCGTGGTCCTTTTTGGAATAATTCATGCCTACAAATGTCATTCAATATTTCGCCTACCATCTCTTACTGACTCATTGATACGTCCATCATAGTTGATATCAAATTTACTTCTTTCTTATTTTATTTTCGAATTTTCATATATTTCTGTATTCTATTTCAATGTTATGTATTTCAAGGTTTCCCTTGCAAGTGTATACCTTAATTCTCTTCATTTTCGCATAACTTTCTCAAAATATCCATTTAAATCTTTTCTCAAATAAATAATTGTAAAATAGGTCTTTGAAGATTCAATCAACCGGAAAACCTTCATGCTCAAATGTCCAACAGAGCATGAAAGTGATTTTGAGAGAAAGCAGATCGCAATAATTGATTGGAAACGAATGAGTTCAAATGGTGATTCGTTTCCATTTACGAATGTTACTAAAAATCTAGGTGACTCGGAATATGTCCAGAATCATCCGTCTAGGTTTATTGGGATGGTTTCGTAAGATCCGGTATTCCTGGAGAACTCTGCACGTTGGTAAAGCGAATGATTGCCCTTAAGATTATCTTAAGGGCAAAAGTTTTAAAGATGTGTATTGTTGTTTTTACATACATCAGTTGTCATATACTAGACCACTGACAAGGTCAGAGATTGAAGATGGTTTATATTCAGTGCCTTTTTAAAGTAAATGAGCCTTGGCACCCGAGGGCAGAAGTCTTATATAAAGGTGTCACTTACACACTTGCTTGGGAAACCCATTTTTAAACCTCACACACAGGCCGGTATAGCCTGGTTGGTAGAGCGTTGGACTCGTACTCCTTAGGTTATGGGTTAGAAGCTCACCGGCAAAAAGATTCCCCGAGTGTATGGCGGCCTGCGCACGTTAAATCTGTTCGTGGTCGCAAAGTCCTCCAAGTCGAGATTAATACCACTGGGGGGTACTGGGTCAGAGGTGATCGTTCTCTGCTCCAGATCTAAATTCCGATCTGAGATGAATGAATGAATATGCATGAATGAAGTCCACACCCTAAAAAAGGTTGCGACGTGTGCATAGCGAAGTCGTACTCTTGGCCCTAGATGGCGCTAATTGAGAAAATAAGAAACTCATTTCTTAGGCTTAAAATCTGTTGGTGGTATCAGCAAGGGCTTGCCCACGGCAAGTACCATTAGTCACAACACACAATCTCACAGATGGAACAAAGAAGTGAACAGCCATGCCCGAACCAGGACTCGAACCTGGGAAGCCCAGATCTCGGAAAAGGCATGCTACCCCTAAGACAGGTGCCAACAAAAGATAAATTCTTACTTGA
>JAOUZG010005735.1:15706093-15726116 GCA_026289955.1 Argiope argentata
ATTCATCTCGATTGTAGCTTAAAGGCGGGAGTCGTAGTAATACGATTCATGTCTGCTGTAGCTTAAAGGTGGGATTCGTGTTAATACGGTTTGTAGCTACATTGCCCTGCATTGTAATTAGTGTTTAGTTTGTTTTTAATATTCCTTGTAGTTTCAAAAGTTTAAATAATTTTTTTAAGTCTAATGTTTTTTATGATTACACAAAATATTGCCCGCTCTAGGACGAAAAACGAGGTGGGGTGGTCGCCGCGTTACCTAGCATACTTTCGTCAAGATCCCCACCTTTAATGTGTAAAGAAATCAATTTTGAGTAATATTTTAAAGATTTACTATACTGTCATCTATGTTTAAATTCGAATATATTTTTTTTATATTTAGAGATTTTAGATTATTATTTTAAAGCCCAACAAAATTTTGAAACTTCAGTACGATCAAACAAAGGACGATTCTGAACTTACTGATATCTAACTTTCATTGTGTGATTGCAATATAAAAAGATTATAGACAATAAAAAAGGAAGAAAAAGCTTGTTTTTCTAGTGTGAAAAAACAACATATGTATTTTCTCTGTTTTGAATTTTAACGTCCATTTTCATTTTAATTTAAGAATTCCTATTTGTTCTCTCTGAACATTTTTCAGTTGGTTAACTTGAATTTGAAACAGTAAAGTATGATAATGTTATCAGGCAAAGCATAAGCATTCAGTTTTGTTTAAAAAAAGACAACATAGATTAAATATTTAATACAATAAAAATCATTGTTTTAATTAAATATCACAAGTTGAGGTGTTTTCATTTATAAAAAAAAAGCCTTATTACAGGAATTGTTCTAGGTTGTTTTTATACGAAAGAAACGAAAAGGAAAAAATATTGTCTAGAATTAAATAAAAAATATATATTTTATTTTCAAAACTTCAATCTCCTTAATGCATTTATGCATCTCTTAAACAACGCATCTTCAAAAAATGTTTTTTTTATCAAACGATGAGCTACAAAAGTAATTTATTCTAAATTGTTTTATGATTAAATAAGTACGCCATTTTTATTTTATTTGAAAACTCATCCGCATTTTAATATTTTGTATTTGTATTTGCAAACGTTCAAATGTAGAAAAATGTTTTTCTTCTTTTTTTTAGTTTTATTTAGTCGAATCCTTGAAGAAGATGTTTTAAACACAGAAATCATTTGCCATTTTCTTTTGAGGATTCCAAGCAATTATTCTAAAATCTCTAATCCCGAAATTTGTTTGAGAGCAACAAATTCAAATAGAAATTCATCACATCAGATAGAAATTAAAATGGAAAATACAGTAACATTAAAATGTACAATTATTATTATTATTAAAACAGCACCTTGTTTACTTGACAATTTTCGATTATTCGAGAGTAGAAAATATTATTTATATTTATCAAAAATTTACTTGTGCGATTCATAGAATATAAGCTACAATAAGGAAGTATTTATCAAAGCAATATAAATGGTATATATTTCCAATTATTCTGTTCTAAAATATATAGGGCTGGTTAGGACAAAAAATGCTCATTCAATTCCATTGGCGTCAGTGGCTATGGTAGTGATTAAAGTGACCAGTGACCTTTAAATGACCTTTTGCAATTTTCACCTAAGGAATTTGAAATTTTACAGGCATTAAGAGTAACACCCGAGAATATGACAGACAAAATTTTAACGCATTATATTAATTTATTTAAGAGTTATGTTGGTTAATATCATATTATATTAGCGATAACTAACGTTAATGAAAAATGTTCCAGGCGTTTCAAATTTGTTCGAAAGGGCTTTAATTTTTATTATTACTTTCTCTAACCCATTTGGAACAAAAGTTAGGATTAATCATTGAGTACGAAATATCCAAATTAACCAATATAATAACTTAAAACTACTGATTTTTTTAAAAAAAAATTTTTAAGTAGTTTTGAGTTATTACATTGGTTAATTTTGATATTTTGAACTCAAATTCAAAGATTAATCACAACTTTTGTACTAAACAAATTAGAGTAAGTAATAATAAAAATTGGAGTGTTTGGAACATTTTTCGTTAACGTTACTTATCGCTAATATAATATTATATCATCAATCCTAACTCATAAATAAATTAATAAAATGCTTTAAAATTTTGTGTGTCATCACCTATAGTCTGTTACTCTACATCTCCTGTTTTTCTTAATGCCTGTAAAATTTCAAATTTCTGAAGTGAAAATTGCAAAAAGACAATTTTAAGATTCCTGGTAACTTTAAGAAAAGAAGCAACGTTTAAAGTAAAACAATTAATTTATTTAGAATTTTTTAAAAAATTAAAAGAACATTAAAGATTATGACAGGAAAGGTTAATTACATGAAAGTTAGATGTTAAAATACTTAAATGGCATCAAAAGACGAAGACTAAGACGTCTGCACATAGCAAAACTAACATTCACCGCAGAATATAATTATTTAATACTCATCGTTACCGGGGGACGACGGATTTGATTCTTTTCCGAATTAATTCTAGCAGTTTGCTTTTACTGAAACTTATGGTCATGTGATTTAGCAGTTTGTATTAGAAAAACCCATGTTGCCACTGCTATTACAATACAATAAAACTAAATAAAAATTTGGGTGTGTTCGGTATTACAGCTGAATAGTAATAAATTAAATCTCTACAAATATGTATGCTCTAAATTACCAACACCTATAATGATGAAATAATATTTGAATTAATAATAGCCATTATTCTCAACGAGTTGTATGTTTTAAAATTTGACTAAAATTTGAAAAAAGATATTTTTTAGATTATTCATTTTCTTTTATTAACCCTTTGCACTCGACGGTGCCTCTTGAGCACCATTCAAGACAGTGCATCATTTTGACGTTTTATTTATTTATTTTTCAATTTTGGTTATTGAAAATACCTACAGAATGTTAAAAAGACGGATAAATTTCAATTTTAAACACACACACACAGAGATTTAGAGAAATAAACAAACCCTTCTATATTGAATAATTATGCATCGAATTACTTTTCCGAGTGCAAAGGGCATACTTTTCTTTTTCATTAACGAAATATAATAAGTCAAATTGTAATACGATTCTAAAATTACAGGTAGAAACAGTATGAAGAGAATAAAATGGACAATTAAAATAGGATTTTTAACTATTAAAATTAATGTTCTACCTTATTCAATAGATATTTCCTTTTCTAGTCACTAAGCAGAGTTAATAGATTTAGAATTATAGAATGCTTTTCTCATAATGACTATTTTAAGGTTTTTTTTAAAGGAACTAAATTATTTTCTATGGAGTTTTCTCTAACCGTATTAACTATTTAAAAGCCTTAATAATTGTTATTTTTATAACCTTATTAATCCCCATATTTGATACTTTTGAATTGAAGAACAAAAAACCTTTTTTGATATGTGAATGGTAAATTTTGAATCAAGAGTTTTTCAAATGTTGAAATAAACTGGAAATAATCTGTATCACTGAAATTATGTCCTTTTTAAAATGATAGACTAAAATAATTGGGTACAATCTATTAATAGTTTTAAACGAATGTCTAATTCATTTATGCTAAGAATTAATTTTAATCAACTTTAGTTTGAAAACAATTTTATAATGTATATTATATTAGACATATTATATATTCGAAGCAAAATCTTGCCTTAGCACGTCTTTTTTTATTATTTCTTAATTATTCAGCACACAAAATTTTATTATAATAAAAATAAATACATAATTTTCTATAATTTGTTTTAGCTTTCATTGTACAATAAAATCATTCCTAATTCATAAGTTCAACGATTAGATTATGCTTTTATTTACTTTAATTTTTTTTAAATCTGTTTTAATTATTTGATGGTGTATTTAATATTCCATTTCTTTTTACTTGCAACTTATTTTCACCGATTTCAGCAAAGGTAGAATTTTCTAACTAAGCTATTTCGAAAAGTTTTTTAAAAATTTTTTTTATTGATTTATTATCATGTCAGAACATGATGTTGCTTTTGGGATGAGGCTTTTGGGTTCAACAAATATCCGAAGCCGAAAAAAAAATTATTATCTGCACGAACTTTTCAAAAAAAAATCAACTTTTAATAATATGTTGCTATTGTATTTACAAAAGTTCTGATTAATAAAAATAATTTTATGACTACAGCAAATAAAACCTAGAAAAATGAATGTCATTTTGAGCACGCGATTACATGAAATGAAATAAATAGGAAATGTGATATATTTTTTAAACAATAAGTGCGAGACAAAGTTTTTTTGGACCGTTTGCAATACTGAAGTGACTCATTCATTAAAACAATTAAAATGATTAAAAATTTTATAAATTTTTATTCATTTTAATTGTTCCAATGAATTGTTAATTTTAATTGTTACATATGAACTTATAAATTAAATAGGAAATAAAGTGACTCATTCAATGAAACGAAAATGAATAAAAAATGAATAAAATGAATAAAAAATATAATTTAGCTTGCACGAGCGCGTGGTGATATTCCGTTCAAGAATTGATGTTCTGACATGATACATTGAGATATGCATAGCAGATTTCATTTTAATTTTTTTAAAACTTCTTTAATATAAATTTAAAAATTTCGAAAGAAAAAAAAATTATTGTTGAACTTTTTTTACTAGAAACATATTGATAAAATTTATAGGCTGGATATGTATGAAAAATAGGCTTTAAAATATTTATTTTAAAAATAAGGAAAAAAATGTTTTATCGTGAGACTGTTAAATTCAAGCATTAGCTTAGTTTATCACATTCAGTTTCATTCACTAGTTTTTCGGGTTTAACGTCTCGAGTAATGTCTTAAGTCGATCTTTAATGCGTTATTTTATTGGAATTGACATCTTGTTTAGAAATAACGCTATAATTATTTTGCGATGGGCCTCATAATTTTGAATCTTGTTTAGGAAGATGACCGAGTTAACCATTCATTTGCATTACAGTAATGGTGAAACGTTTGCACCAAGTTATACATCAAGTGTATGGTAATAGTGTTTACTAGAATCGGTAATCTCTGCTGATGTATCAGCGGGGCTTGTCCATGGCAAGTGCTATAAGTAACAACAACAACAACTAGAATTGATTTATTTTCGTCACAGAAGACTAACTATTAAGGTACCACAGTCTCAACAAATGCAAACACATGAAAAATAAGCAAAACAAAACAAAAAGATTAAAATGAAATCTGCTATGCATATTTTAATGCATCATGACAAAACATCATTTCTTGAACGGCCAAACACCACGTGCTCGTGCAAGTTAAAATATATTTTTTATTCCTTTTAATGGTATCATTGAATGAGTTGCTTTAGTACTGCCAACGATTAAAAAAACTTTGTCTTGCATTAATTGTTTTTAAAAAAATATCACATTTCCTATTTATTTCATTTCACATAATCACGTACTCAAAATTGACATTTTTCTAGGTTTTATTTACTGTAGTCGTTAACCTTTTTTTTTTCATGAGAGATTCTGTAAATGCAATGACAACGTATTATGGAAAGTTGATTTTTTGAGATGCTCGTGCAGATAATAAAATCTTTATTTTTCGATGACGGAATTTTGTTGTCGCTAAAAACCTCATCCCCAAAACAGCATCATGTTTTGACATGATAAAAAAATAAAGAGTCCCCTTATTTTGAAATTATTGGAAGACAAATAGTAGGCATTATGTCTTTTCTTAAACTTTTGACAATTATTCTTTGCAACCACCTTCCCAATTTTGAAAGAAGTCTTGAATGTAAATGGTTAAATTCAAAACTATTCCATCGGGGGAAAGAATAATTCTGGATCTGATTGGCTGAATTCACTTAAAAAAGCAGATGATTATTTCTGATTTTTTTCGCGATTCTCCAAATTGATAATTTATGAAGAAGTTTCTAAAAACATAAAATCTTTCATATCTTTTGATACATGGCAATCCTTGAATCTTTATAGTTTCCTTTTTTCAGTAGTGCCTCATATCTTTGGATATTATATCATATTTATTCGATCACCAATGTTCTTGTTGTGAGTTCTGAGTTCTATACACATGTTCTTTAAAAAGTGCAATTAAAATTTTAAATAAACATATATGATGAAAAAAAAGAAGATAAATGACATAATCAAATTAAAAGTAGCCATTTCTTTAGAATAGTAAGAAATATATTTTATTCTTGGTACCTGAAGAAAATAAGAATGATTTTTCCTTTAATAAGAAACATAGGGAAAAAAACCAAAAGTAGTTCTTTTTGAGAATATTTTTCTAAAAGGAAATTTCGAATTCAATTTTTGAAATTTGTACCGTCTATTATATTTATTAATCAGAGTTAAAAAAACATATTTTTCGGCAATTATAAGTTTTCAAGGCGTTTATTCTTTTCTTCAGTTTTGTACAGTTTATTGAAAACAATCGCTTTCGGCGATTATTTGTTTATACTTCGACGAATGAAACAACTGCCAGTTTCAAATATCCAGTTACTGGTTTGTGTTAATATCGGTATACACATCTTTCATTAATTTCAAAATACTTCAATTTTTTTTTTTGTGAAATGTCTATTTTTTTCCAAATTCATTTTTATCCTCAACTTCTGTTTATCTATATATTCAAAATAAAAAAAAATCCATACAGAAGCAGAGAAATCATAGTTAAATTCTTTTTTAAAAATAGCAATATTTTATTCCACATTTGAAAGAGATAAGAAAAACTCCTTTGAGAAAAAATATTTATTTTATAAAGCAAGATTCAGAAAAATCCTTTGAAAAGAGTTCTTTTCGAAATTTAAAGATAAAACTTTCTTCTTTATTTTAGATGAAACAATTCAAAGTCAAGAAAAAAAGTAAGAAAGTGAATCCTGGATATTTAATTAATAATTGGCGAGTCATAAAAATACATAATTGGATTCTAACCAAATATTCATTGCCTCCGGGTTAAATATATCTGAAAATTAAAAATATACTCTGGAAAATGTTAATTATGATGACTTATGGTTGGACTAAATTAAATCATTTAAAGATTATATCAATTTAATTTTTCATCTCTTTAATGATTCTCTTTTGTTCTAGCTTTTATCACAGCTGAATTTAATTTTTGTAATATCATGTAATTAAAATTCTGAACAGATTGCCCAATTACTTTTTGTTGTGCTTTTAAGGTATTCACAGATTCATTAATTTTGCCTAAAATGTGTATAATTTACAACGAATTTTAAAGCTATTAAATTATTTTAATTTTTTTATCCATGTTCTTCACTGTTCATGATAAAATATGTATAACTATAGAAAAGAATATATTAAACAATTAGCAAATTTAATTACATTTTGACTGAATTCTTATTAGTATGAAGAATAAAATCCCAAAGTATTTCTATGCATTGATTAGTCGCCAATTATCCAATTAAAGTTTAATCAACAAAATATGATTGTTTTTATATTAAATATAAACAATTATATTTTGTTGATTAAACTTTATAAAATTAAACTTCTATAAATTTAATTTATTTATAAATCATAATTTATTATTTATTATAATTTATAATTATAATTTATTATAATTTAATTATTATTTAATTATTATTTAATTTAACTTAATTATTATTTTATTTAATTTATTAATTTATTATTTAATTAATTAATTTATTTATTTTTTAATTTAATTTATTAATTTATAATTTAATTTAATTTTATTTTATTTATTTATTTATTTATAAGTAATTAAACTTTTATAAATAATTGCATTAGTTTTTTTAGGTCGTTAGATACATTTGTCACAAATTTAAAATATATACATAAAATTAATCTTCAATTACAAACACTTTTACATTAAGTATTCATATACTTTTTGGTAATTAGAACAATCTTTTCAATACGTTTTAATGTGAGAATTTGCACAAATTAATGGTGTCGACAAAAATAAATCCTTTCTCTAAAATTGCAACCATTGATTGCATTTTTGGCGGACAAACGTTCAAAATATCCATTATATAAACTTGGAAACACCTTGCCGACTAACTACATGTTGTTTCTACAATAACAGGCAGCTGACACGACCGCCAGAAGGTTCCGACCTTTCTTGACGAGCCAATAAACTATTTCTGTCACGCGATCACGTGATTATCGGAACGCTGCACTTGGCGGATTAATGCTCGGACGGAATAATCTTTGGCGAGATTCACTAAGTGGAAAATTTACGTTTATTAGTTCTCCGTTTCTAGATTGTATCTTTTCAGACGACACATTTCCATAATTGCTTAGAAAGAAGTAGGGAACTAGCGATTTCAGACCCCAAATTGATTTTCAGAGTACTTAATGCATTTAATCATACTTATTTTGATACTCTCATGACAGAAATTGCTACATAGAATAATTTTTCATGGACGAACTAAATTAATACTTAGCAACCGTAACAAAATAGGTTTTGTTTCTAAATGAGATTTTTTTTTCAAGGAACGCCATTTTCTGATCAAAATAGTCTTGTTTAGTAAACATATACAATATATAAGCATATTATTCATATTTTTATTGTAATAATCTAAAAGATGCAACTTCGTTAAGTAAATTTTAAATTAAAGTAATTCCTTTCAGGTTAAAAACAAAAGTATATAAAAATAAAATAAGAAATAAAGATTAAAATGAAAACTGCTATGCATATTTCAATGTATCACGTCAGACACATCATTTCTTGGACGACCAAGCACCACGTGCTCGTGCAAATAAAATTATATTCTTATTTATTTTAACTGCGTCATTGACTTAAAAACTTTGGTATTGCAAACGATAAAAAAATGCATTTGCGTTTAATTCTTACATTTATTGTTTAAAAAATATCACATTTCCTGTGTAATTAATTTCATATGATCACGTGTTCAAAATCACTATTTTCTTGGTTTTATTTGTTGTATTAATTAACTATTTTTAAAAATCAGTGCTCTTGTAAATGCAATGGCAACACGTTATTAAAAGCTGATTATTTTTTAGATGCTTGTGAAGTTAATAAAATATTTATTCTTCGCCTACGAATTTTTGTTCAGGACACAAACCTCATTCTCAAAACAACATCATGTTGTGACATGATAATAAACTTTCCATTTTTCGCCAACGGATTTTCGATGACGCCAAAAACTTCATCCCCAAAACACCATCATGTTCTGACATGATAAATAAAATAAGAAAAACAGCAGTCATTAGAGGATTTTCTCACGGTCAAAGCTCCTTAGACAGCAAATTAAATTAATTTGCAATGGATAATTACTTCCATCTATTCATTCTAGAAATATTCATTTTCCGAAATCAATAAAATCTTCACATCATTATTGAAATCATTGTTAATTTTTCCAATAATGATTAGAATGTAATGAATAATACTTAAACATCTTCAAAATAAAATCGGAGCCCGATTACAGAATTTTCTCGCTAAAAAGCATGGGAATAAAAATCTGCTATTCCTTCTCTTTAAAGTGAGGGAATGACAGATTTAGAAAAGCGTAGTATTATTCGCTTTAATAATAATACGCTTTTGTAGATTTTCATCATTTGCTTCTTAGATATTTGAGAGTATTCTTGGTTTATATCGCATTTGAAATATCACATTTTTGAGATCAGCTAATAATTAATTACGAATGCAAATATGATTGGAGTTAAACAATGTAAAATAAGGCGTTATTTTTTTCTTCCGTTATCTTTTTGATACGGATTTCATATGATGTGCAATTTTTGAACGGATAGGCTGGTTTGCTAATCACATTTATATCCTTTTTTTTAAAAAACTACTGAATATTAATTTAGAAAAAATCCCCTGTTCTAGAAATGACATCCATTCTTCAAACTGCGCACCGGACCAGTGGGTGGATATTTAGGTCAGACCGTACCAAGTCAGCCTATATAGCGGCTCTTTGATGGAATCTAGCACCGGAAAGGAAGCCTTCTGGAACAGAAGCCGAGATCGTCTCAACTAACCACAGGAGATTGATAGGTTTTCTTACAGAATAGATTATAATCTACAATAGCTCTCTTCTTTTTGAGAATGCGTTATGATATTGATAATTCTACAAAAAAAATTCAGTAGCATTTTCTAATATGCACACCGTTTATTTTTCTCGGCTCGACATCCAGGTTTAGAGCAAAACTTAAAAAAATCTTTATGTTATGAATAATGTATTGTTTTCTTTAGTATTAAAAAATTAGGGAGATAATAGCACATATTCGTAAGGGCTAGGATATGAATGAAAACTTTACTTAATTTTGTAAAACTTTGCTTAACTCGTTAAATAAATTTGTAGTTCATTGTTTAATGGTCGTAAACATTAAGAATCATCTTTCAGCAAACTAAAGCAACTGCGTATTTTAATGCCCGTAACAAATAAGCATATAATGCTCAAAATATAAATACACTTAATAATATTCGTCGTTTCACTGGAAAATATTTAACCCCTATCGTATTTGATAAGTGCATCATGTTACTGAGATTTTTATAAATAAACATGTCAAAAAAATTTTAAACAAAAATAATCGTTTGTTGGCCCTTTGATACCCAAAGAGCTATAAGTGTTATTACTGGTATCAAAATGACAAGAAATATCTCAAGTATGATGTGTCATTGAATTAAGAGTTTAAATAAATCCATAGATCGAGAGATTAAGATTATAAATTAGCTTTTAAAATGTAGCCTAAAAAATTCATCAATTAACGGCTATTATAAAAAATATTCTAACAAGGGAGAAAAATTACAATAAAGAAAAAAAAAGAAAAAGAAAATGAAATTTTCAAACGTAAATTTCAAATTAACATGCGAGAACAAAGAATATTATTTTAAGTCATTATTTATCTTAACTAATTTAAGTCATTAACCAATTGAAACTGGTTTGAAACAATCACGAGACTTCTCAATCGGCTCTCCCTCTCTCTCTTTACACACACACACACACACACACACACACTTTTATAGCTATCATTTTCTATTTTACTAGATGGCAAACAAAGTTTTGGAGTTCGACCGATTTTGAGATGAAATAATAGCTATGTTGCCATAGTTCTACGTCAGCCTTTTAAAAACGCATCTACTGTCAAAGAAGCATATATAATAATATTGCAATACTGGTAAAAATAGGTAAAAATATTTTTACCTATAAATTTTGGAGACATCAAAATCTCCTAACAAAACACCATCATGTTCTCTTACCTGATAATAACATATTTTTCACAATCACGATCGTTCAACTTTTTGCATCAAGGAAAGTTAAAATTGCTATTTTGTATGAAAAAAATTAAAAAATAAAAAGAGTAAAATGAAATCTGCAATGCATATTTCAATATATGATGTCTTTTCTTGAATGGTTGATTATATTTTTATTCATTTTAATTTTTTCACTGAATGAGTCATTTTAGTATTGCAAACCATCCAAAAAACTTTGTCTCGCATTTATTGTTTACAAAATACATCACATTTCCTATTTGTTTCATTTCATATAATCACGTTCTGAAAATGGCATTTTTCTATGTTTTAGTTTGGGTAATTAGCTTATTTTTTTTAAATCTGAGCTTTTCTATATGGGATGGCATTTAGTTATTAAAAGATGATCTTTTTGAGACGCTCATGCGGATAATAAAATTTCAATTTTTCGCCTACGAATTTTTGTTGAGCCACAAACCTCATTCCTAAATCAATATCATGTTCTGATATGATAACAGACTTGACAAAGTGAAAATACCATCATATTTTTCCGAAAGAAATCAAACGAAAATAAAAAATTTTTGGGTTATCAATGAAGAAGATATGCTTATAAAAAAGTACGTATATCACTTATATATAGGTATTTACAAAATACTTATATAAATTATTTTAATGATTACTATTTAAATGTTTTATTTTAATGAGATAAACAAAAATTATTTCCTTTAATATGTAAATAAAAGACAAATAGTAATTAGAGATTATAAGACTATTTAATATTGAATATCGGTTAAAATAATTGCATTTAATTCAAAATTTAACCCTCTGTCTGCGGAATTCTTCAAAATCACTATTTAGATGCGATGTTTGGAAATAAGTTCAAATATTTTTTTAAGTATGTTGTACTAAATGTTACACGAGAATGTAATAAAAATAATGATGTAATAAAAATGTGTAATCTTAAAAATATTCTCTCTAAACAGCGAAAAACGCGAGTTGCAACAGCAAACGGACTAATTCCCGTGGTACACGCAGCTTGAGTATTAATATTGTATACTGCCGCCTTTGGCGACCAGTCGGTTCGCCAGTATTAATGTTCGCTAATATTTTATGTATCTGTATCTCATAACAGGTTTTTCACCAAAATATTTTTAAACCAAACAAATTTTGATAATCATATAATTCATTTATAGTATTATTTATTATTATTTTCTTCAGATGATCTGTTCACTGTACTACTCATCTTTCTCTTTCTATCCGAGTAATGATTGTCCAGGAATTGATATTTTATTTAAATGGTGGAGGGAAAGGTCTGAAATTCTGTTTTTATAGCATAATGAGATTCAAATTTTCATAAATGTAAACACACTAAACAAATAAAGACAAAATTTGTTTTCAAGAGATGCAAAAGCTTAAAAACAACTTGGAAAATGCCTCGCACAGACGAAATAATAGTGACACATACACCCTTCTTTTATTTTCTATCATTTTTTTCTTCGCTACTTTTCTTTCTATAAACCCTTTTTTCCCTTTGTTATTACTTTTTTTCTTCCCTGCCCAGACTTTATTTTGAACAGGCATAGATTAAATATTCATACCGACTAATAATAAAATCAACTATTTTCTTTCTTTTTTAAACATCCCGTTATCTATGAATGAAAACAAACTGCCTTCGCGTACTTCTTTCTAAGCAAATCATAATTTATTACTTCCTGCTATCTAACTCAGTTGATGTGGGGGGAAGGAAATGAAGATTTTTTGGCGGAAAAGTAAGAAAAGTATCGTTTTAACTATTTTCCACGCAGTTTTTTAATTTTTTCTCGCCATAAGAACCATCCTCGTGTCTTAACGAAAATATTATTTAAAAAAATTAGCCGAATCAATCAAGCCGCTCTCCAGTTTTGCGCTTAGCAATGCATTTCGAGTTGCTTTTTTATTAATATAGATAACAATTTGAGGTACAAATTTTGTTTTGAATACTCTTGTGAACTTTTTGTAATCCTTAGATTAAGTTATATCAATTACTAATACGAGTTTTACGAACTAGCATTTAATCGTTTACCATAATTTTAAATATTATGTAGCCATTTAATTGAAAAGTTGGTTATATTTTTCATAAAGCATAAATTAGCCCTTATTTTATTTAAATTTAACTGAATCTAAATTAAAAGTTAAATATCTTTCGCAAAATTGCGTTTCTTTCCTCTTTCGAAATCTGAAAACAATTAATTTGAAGCATAGAAAAGCCTTGAAGATTGTGAAGCTTTTTTTCTTCCCATTTCGGAATTCAACCCGGATATCGTTAATTAAAATTTGAAACAACTATTGTAATTACTTCCATTAGAAGTAATTCCCTTCTTGCGCTGTTTCAGACATATTTATTTTCGGCATTCACAACTTGCTGCTTAATGTTTGATTAATCCCCATTTAATTCCACGTTTGAATTATTTTGTATGGATTTTCTTTATTAATATTAACTTTTCAGACAGTTTATTTTGAGAATTAGGAATGGAGACTACGAATAACTTATTAGAAAGTGTAATCTTTACATGTATAATGATCATAATTAAGAATAAATATAAAATAATAATTCACAATATTCGTTTCTTTCTCTCTCTTTTTTTTGATGTTAAATGAATCAGACTTTTCAATTTCTTCAATAATCTTCTTTCAATTTTTACAATTTTTTTCAATTTCTTCAATTTTTTTCAATTTCTTAATACAATCAATATCTATTATTTGAATGTGTACACAAAAGTTTTTGCGCAGATTTACATGATAAATCAGACATGCAGAAATATTTTTTTTTCAACTGAGCACAAGCTCAGAAAGGCTAAGACAATACTGGTTTATTGTCAGTAAAATCGTTAAAAGAAAATGAAAAATAATTTAAATTAATAAAAAAAGATTAAAATGAAATCTCCTATGCATATTTCCATGTATCATGTCAGAACACCATTTCTTGAAAAACCAAGCACCACGTGCTCGTACAAGTTAAATTATATTTTTATTCATTTTAATTGTTTCATTGAATTCGTCACTTTAGTATTGCAAACATTTAAAAAAAACCTTTGCCTCGCATTTATTGTTTAAAAAAATATCACATTTCCTATTTATTTCATTTCATATAATCACGTGCTCAAAATGACGTTTTTCTAGGTTTTATTTGCTGTAGATATTACCTTAAGCTTTTTTAAATCAGAACTTTTGGAAATGAAATGGCAACGTGTTATTAAAAGCTGATTTTTTGAGGTGCTTGTTCGGATAATAAAATTTTCATTTTTCGCCTACGGATTTTTGTTGACGCTAAAACCCTCATCCCCAAAACAGCATCATGTTCTGACGTGATAATAAAATATAATTTAAATAGTATACAAATACACATTAACCAAATAAAAATTGTATAATAAACCACATGCTAATAATGAATCACTTTGGATAATAAATCCTTTGTGCATTTAAGTGAGGCATTTATAACATTTGTCGTGATATATCATTCCACTTCCTATTATTATATCGTCTTACTGAAAGCAGCATGTGTCATCGCTAAGCAATAAACTTGAATATTGCGTCGGTAAGCATTCGAATTTCATTAAATCAGTGTGTATGTTTTTTCTAATGCTATCTTTTCTTTTGAATGTTTCATTGAAAAAAAAACCCATCAGAAATCATATTCACTTTTTGGTTTGCAATTCCTTGTTCCAATGAACAAATTATTTTTGGCCTGCTTGTGTTTATCGTATCTACGAGGGCTAGTCAAAAAGTCGTTTCACCTATTTTTTACTCCCCCAAAACAGGTACATACAGGTATTTACAAATATACGTAGTGTACTACGTTACGTACCTCACACTCTTTCTCCACATAGTCACCACACCTGTTCAGAAATTTGTCCCATCGTAGCACTCAATTAGAGATCCCCCTGCGGCAGAATTCTTCCGGCTTCCTGTGGAACCGCGTTCTTGGCTTCTTCGTCACACGTGAATCTCTGACCTGCCACATCTTCACTGGACCGAAAACGTGAAAATCACTAGGGGCAAGGTCTGGACTGTAAGGTGGGCTTTTCACATTCTCTCAGTGAAATAACTGAAGCTTAGCAACGATCTAGACTGTCGCATGTGGCTTTGCATTGTCGTGGAGAATAACCACATTGCGAATCCCTCTGCGCTTCTTTCTGATGGCCTCCCGCAGACGAGCCAGCGTGGAATAATAACTGTTGGCATTGATGGTTGCACCCTTACGTGGGGTGCATGTCCCTGTGAATTGCTATGGGCGTTTGTCCATAGAAAATGAATAACACTTCGCTGCTCATAAACTGTGGACATCTGAAGAACAACCGCCATCTTAAACGACTGATAGCAGCGCCACTCATCAGAGCAAAAGGCAGATACGGCTGGTAAGAGTAAATATCAAAGCAACTTTAATATCTTTCATGTATTCATTTTATTATTTCAATTCATTTTAAAATTTAAAATTATTTAAATTTACTTAGCAAATAATTATTTTTTTATATTTATGCATGAAAATTATGTGTGAATCAATCATACATATATGAATATTTCTTAGCCTAGAAATGCATTTTGCATATAGAACAATTCTAGAACAATATTTGAATGTTTTCTTATTGCATATAATAACTCTACGCTCTAAAAAGCCATTTTTGAAAGAAATCTTGAAGTAGAAATAACTTTTTGTTATTTATTTAATTCTTAAACAGGCAAAAAAACTAAATTTTCGTTTGATTATTTCAAGTATATACTTAAATTTCTTACCAATATATACTTTAATTGGCTTACTCAATATGAATTAATATTGTAAATATGTAATAGTTAGACATTTGAGGGCCATGTTTCGTATTTTTCTTGTATGCTTCAATAAGAAAATAAAATAAAATGAAGTTAGATTTAGCTCTAAAATTTTTTGTTCCCGAATCAGTTATTTAAATGTTGATTTGAAATAAAAGAAATGGCTTTTTGCTATATTGTATTTTGTAGGGTGTTTTTTAACTATAGATATATCAATTTTATCTTTTTAAAACAAAATTATTACAAACTTATTTGTATATCAGAACAGAAAAAATCCAGCCATTCAAATTTAAAAAGAAAATCTTTAATGCAATATACTGTTCCATTAAAAAAAATTTTACTCATGAGTCCTTCACACCATTTATTCTGTACAAGAATTTTGATCTAAAAATGTTTATCAAATTGTAAAGATATGCAGACTGTGCTAAATTATCTATGCCTAAATATCTCCCAAATATAATCCACATACGTTTCAACATTTACTCCACACTCATTTTCCATAATTAAATGTACTTTTTCTTCCCTAATCAATTTTTACAACATTACTCCATATACATTTCCCATATTTACTCTACATATATTTCCAACAGTTAAATAAATATGTAGAGATATGCAGAATGTGCTAAATTATAGATGCCTAAATACCTCCCAAATATACTTTGCATTCGTTTCGACATAACCCCACATTCATTCCGATAATTAAATATACTTTTCCTTCCCTAATCAATTTTTACAACATTACTCCATATACATTTTCAATATTTAATCCATATATATTTCCGATTGTTAAATATACTTTATCTCCCCTAATCAACTTTTATAACATTCACCATTGCATTCTGAACAAAGAAAGCTCCAAGCAATACAAATCTAACATAAAGCCAATGCTCCAAATATCCTTTCCGAGATTACAGAAGGCATTCTCATGACCATTGTCCTTGAATGATCCACGAAAATTTCAGTCTCGTCTTCTCAATTTCGTTTCAGATGCCCGGAGAGTATTTATTATTATTCGCGAATTATACAGACGCCGAGTCTCGAAGCAGTTCCTGATCGAGCCGACCAGTGGCAGATTGTTGCCTGTAGGATTGAATATACAGGAAAATATTAAATCTTATTTGGCTGTTGATAGGAGCTTTAGTATTGATTATGTTTTCCGAAACGACTGAAGCAATTTTTTTGAAAGGCATAGTCGTAAAAGTATTTGTTTGTAAGAATATAGTCATTGGGCATAAAATACCATTTAGTAGAATTTTTTTTGACATCGTATTTATTTGTAAAGGATAAATCATTGTTAAAACCTAGATATGAAAAATAATCAACAAGACCCAGGCTAAATTAAAATCTGTGGTAACAACTACTCCATGATAATTCTTATGTGATTTAAAGGCCTAACACTAACCATGAATTTGAAAGCAAAACAATAATCGTTGATTTGAAAGTGTCACAATAAGCATAGATTCGAAAGTGTTAACAATAATCTTAGATTCGAAAATGTAACAATAATCTTAGATTCGAAAGTGCAACAATAATCGTAGATTCGAAAGTGTAACAATAATCATAAATTCGAAAGTGCAACAATATTCCCAAAATTTAATAAGAAGGAATTAGAAAATTATTCTTAACTTTTTTGTACATTTGGAAAGGAAAAGTTTTCGCTTTTTACATTTTATAAATTTTACTAGGCAAAAAATATTAAACCAAATCAAATAGACAGAATCATAGGATTAGAATTGTAAAACCTAGATTAAACACACAAATAAAACGTGTATATTTTTATGGCATCATATATATATATATATATATATATATATATATATATATATATATACAGTATTTTGATCACTCCCCCAATACTATGATGGACCACCGTAATACTGCTCGAATTCCTCTTTGCATAGATTTTGAGATGTTGGTAGGAGGCAGGAGGAATTTGACCTCATATCCGGTGAATTGAACTTTCCAGTTCTTTCATATTGGATGGCACTAGATCCAGTCACCTGATTTCTCATTCGATCTCCTCCAAAAAATTCTCAATTGCATTGAGATTTGGTGATTGTGCGGCAAGTAAAGTCAGTATCATGTTCTTCGAACCATCTGATGGCAATACCAATTGTATGACAAGGAGACTTATCTTGCTGAAAGTATCCATATCAGGTAGGGTACACCATTAACATAACAGGATGTACTTGATCCGCGAAAACACTTAAATACACTTGGACACTCAAACATTGTTTCGCAGTAATTAAAGGAACCAGACAATGCCAAGAAAACATACCCAAACAATAGTATTGCCTCCACCAGCTAGAGGCTTTTGGGTAATGCAGTTGGGCTTCATGATGTCGTGTTTTTTCACCATATCCGAACACTGATGGTTGTTGTGCAGTTTAACCTCATTCGCCTAGTTGGCGATAATACGACAATGCTTGCAACCCCCGATTATTTTTATTATAGCAACCCTAGGTTATCTGTCTTCTTGACAAGAAGAGCACCAAAAAACATGGTGCATTTTTAATGGTTGGCGAATTGGCGATTTTTGAATAGCACGCCAACCAGGAGGTTAAACTACAATCGAACCCCAATCCTTATGAGAATTTGCAAACTAGAAATATCTGCTCTTGTTCAAGACTGATAGCAGAAGCTTTTGAACAGGTCGTCTGCTCCCATAGACTATACGATGTAATATGCGGCACGCTGTTCGTTCAAAAGCGTTTGCAATTGTTCCATAAAAAGATTCTCCGCTATTTGACATACTGTTTCTCTTCTGTTGGAGTGGATAACCGTAACAATTTAACATTCATCTCGAGCATTTAGTGCCCTCTGACGACCAAAAGCCAGACGTTGAGACTCGGTTAACTGTTTGATAGTCCAATCTGTGTGCATATTAATAACTGCTGCTCTCGAACATTTTCCAAGATTTTACTGATACAGGTTCCGGCGCTTCAAGTACAATTATCTCGCATTCAAACTCAGTTAAGTCACATTTATTGTCCATATCTCAGTGCGTAATGCAGTACAATTAATGGTTTGTTTACCTTCCATTCTCTTTTTCCAACTATCTCTTGCTCTAGAGGAAATACTGTGACGCAAAAGCTCATTTTGCATAAAATTACCAAGTGATAATTTCGTTTTTTTTTAGTGAAAATGAAAGACGATCCTCGTATAATGAATAATTATTTTATTAAATTATATATCGCCCATTCTGATCCAAAACCTTTTGCCATCTTTCTGGTAGAGGCATGATTCCACGCTCATAAAATTTTTGGTATTTGCTGGCAAAAAACTAATCTAAGGTGATTTTTGACGTCTTCATTTGAGACTAAGGTTTTACCGTCCAAAAAATTTTGCATTGACCGGAACAAATAATAATCTGAAGGAACCAGATCTGGATAATATGGTGGAGTGGATCATTTTTGTGACATTTGAGGAGCGAATCACAGACTTCAATGCGACAACACAAATTTCTCTCCGTGAGGACATGGAGAACTCAAATATCGAGCTTCGAGGTTAAACCCAGGCCTTTCAGGTGGTCATAAACAGTTGAATTCAATAAATTTAAACTCTCACCGATCTCACGTGTTGTTGTTCGCCGGTTTGCATCAACTATTACCTTTATCGTGTCTTTATCAGCTTCAACCGGCCAACCGGAACGTGGTGCATCTTCGACATCAAAACTGCCGGATCGAAATTTTGTAAACCAGTTTTGACACTGTCGTATTGTCAACGCATCTTCTCCATACACATCGGTTAATTTCTTTCTGGCTTGAACAGCATTTTTACCTTTCCTACAGGAAAAAAGTGAAATATGACGAAATTGCTGCTTATTACTTTCCCTATTTAAAAGGGCATCTACCAAAAACTACTGCGCAAAATCAATTGAACGTTTTCACAAACAAGTATTGCTATATCACCTCTCAAAACATACAATGATTATACGTCTTAAGTGTGAAGTTGGAATAAAAAAAATACAATTAAATCCTTTGTCGAGAAAAAACGAAATTACTTTTCGAACGACCCAATAATTTGGCCTCTCAGTGAATATATATATATATATATATATATA
>JAOUZG010005735.1:15726216-15755324 GCA_026289955.1 Argiope argentata
TTAATTTCCAAAGTTTTGTCTTAATTTAGCTCATAGTAACTTCCTTCTAAAATGTTATTTCCTGATAAATTCCAGTATTCCTATTTAATAAATCAAATCAGTATTATAAAGATAAGGTGAAATTGAGTCCATGTGCCCAGTGGATGGATAATAAACCACTGGTGTGAATATTCTTTTAGAGGATTCTTTCGATGAGTAATAAATCACTTATATAAAATAGATTCTTCTAAAATAATCCTATTTCTCTTCTCAAGGTCAGTAGTATCAGATTCCATGTCAAAAATCTGCACATGTGTGATTGATAAGAATATCATAGTATATAAGACAAGAGATAAATACCCTCTTTCTCCATGTAAACCTACCGCTGTTGTGTGCTGCGCAGCGTGCTACTAAGTCTGGAATAAAACGAAGTTAAAAGACAATATGTGTTTTATTAGATGATTTTCTGCCAAAAAATTTTCAATTCTAAATTAATATGGATAATATTACACTCACACCCACACCCAGTTGCTTCTATCTATTCTTGTCATTAATTCGGTTTTCGTAACAATATAATGTTCGAACATACAATTTAACTTTCCAGTACACCCTTGCATACTTGTATAATTCAAGCAAATTTTTAACCGCTAATAGTGACATGATCAATTCTTCCTTCCAAATGAGCAATTAAAACAGTTTCAACTCCCATCTGCTTCAAGCACAATTGGCACCCAACGGGCGTTAAAATATTGTCCCAATTACCCTATTCCAAATTCGCAAACCAGAGAAAGAGAATTCTGGCCTGGCTAATAGTTTCGGACAACCGTTGATAGGAATATTACTAGTATTTGGAATTTTATTTATAAATATAGTGTTTTGTATTATGATTATTCCATTCAATGTACTGTATAATAGTGTTTAAAAATTCTACATCAATTTCAGTGCCATATTTATTATAAAAATGAAAGAAGGATAGGAAATCGCTAAATTAAGAACTTCAATATTGCAGTTGTTGTTGCTTACGGCACTTGCCGTGGACAAGCTCGCTGAGGTAGTCAGCGATTTAAGCCTAATCAGCGTCTCTTGTTTTGTGTTAGAGCCAACTAGGGCCAAGACTACGACTTTTGCTACTCACTCATCACAGTCGCTTGCACAGCCCCTTTTTACGGGGGAGCACAGTCACACACCTTACAAATAGCACACGGAAGAATAACCATGCTCAAACGGGGACTTGAATCCGGAAAGCCCAGATCACGGGGAAGACGAGCCATTCCTATTCCAGGGCGCCGGCCCTTCACATGTTTCTACATTACATTATCAATAGTGATGATAACAGTGCTATCATTTGGTAGATATTTTCAAAAGTTTAAGCATTTATATAAAATTGTCCAGAACTTAATAACACCTATTTTTGACATAGCTTGGTTTTGATATCAAAGTGATCTAAAATTTACTAAATATCATTGATGATAGCATTTAAATGGTATCATAATTAATGGCGTTAATATTTCTTTTTAGTAATAAAAAATAAATAAATGTAATCAGTTTATAAAATTTAAAAAAATATCATTGCTTTTTTATAGCAATCTGAAAAGGTTTTAAAATATAAAAGTAATTATTATTAACCATTAATAATTAGAATTTATAGTTTAATGTATTATTAACCTAATAGCAATTAATTAATAGTTTTCAGTTTTAGACATAACATTAAAATTAAAATAAGAACAAGAAACTTCAGTTACAGCAATAATTTGTAACTAAAGTATGAGTATATAAAAAAAATGAGGTTTATAAAGAAAAAGTATGAGGTTTATAAAGAAAAGAAGGGTGCAGTAGCTTCTGACGGTATAGACTTCTGTGCATCTGATGATAGAAGCCTAACTTCTAACTCACACACGTCGTAAATTCTTTTTACGAGGTTGACTTCCTTCATGCATTTCGTTCATTCATCCACAGATCGTAACCAAGATTTGCAAAAGAGAACGATTCCCTCTGACCTAGTAGCCATAGTGGTATTACTCCCCACATAGAGAACTTTGTGACCACGATACATTTAAAGTGCTCCAGCCACTACATACACACGGTGAGTCTTCGGCTGACGGATTTGAACTCGCAGCCCAAGGGATGAGAATCCAACGTTCTACTAACGAAGTTATCCCACACCTTTTCTTACACTTTTTAGTGTAAAATGAAAAAAAGAAATGAAAAAAAAATTAAATTTAACTGTCAGAACATCATTTCTTGAACGGTCAAGCACCACGTGCTCTAGCAAGTCAAATTATATTTTTATTCAATTTAATAGTTTCCTTGAATTAGTAACTTCAGTATTGCAAACGATTCATAAAAACTTAGTGTCGCATTGATTGTTTTAAAAAAATATACCACATTTCCTATTTATTTCATTTCTTATAATCACGTGCTCAAAATTGACATTTTTCTAGGTTTTATTTGCTGTAGTCATTAAATAATTTTTTTTAAATCAGAGATTTTGTAAATGCAATGGCAACATGCTATTAAAAGCTGATTTTTTTAATGATCGTGCAGATAATATATATTTTTTTTTAATTTTTTGCCTACGGACTGTTGTTGACGCCAAAAACCTTATCCCATAAACAACATCATGTTCTGATATGATAATAAAATAAAACTTTCTTGCATCTAAATAAAATTATTTTTTCTCTAGTTTATTTACACACTTCCTTGTTTGTTAACAAAGGCAACGAATAATATATCAATAATGAATTTTTAAAAGCATTGCACAATTCAATAAACTATTACCGAGCCGCTTTAATTTCTGTTACTTTAAAATTCAGAAAACTTCTAGAAAGTTATGTGATTATGTTTCTCATAAACAGCTTCTTTTAATGATTATTGTGAATAAAAGTGTTAGATTTCGTCTCTATTTGACGATAATCTCCTTTCTGCCTCTGTGACTTCAAATTTCATTGGAGACCACTTTCAGCATTCTCAGCCGATTTCATGATAGATCGCTCTATAATTAAGGACCACCATTATTCTCCTTCGGAAATATCTAGACAAACACGTGATAGAGCAGAATATAAAATAACGTCGAAATGAAAGGATAACTTCTACGATTTAGAGATGGTTGAATTAGTGTTTTGAAGGAAAATTTAGATAAATTATTTTATCTCTGCACTTGTATAAATTTGTTAGATTTTGCATTTGTAATATATATTTCAAAGAACGTATTATATAAATCAAACCGGAATTTATTTATTGACAAAGTTTCTTGAGAAACTCTTTTCATTTTATTTATTTTATTGATACCTATATTCAACCATAATTTGCATGAATTATTTTAGAAAACTAAAATAAATTATACGAGAGTAAGTAAAAAAGTAAAGTGACTTTTGCAATTTTTTTCCCAGGTTTTAGTACCCTGCTAGTATCGCACGCTAAATTAGAGAATTCGTAGTCATGTCTATACTCACCAACCCGTCACGAAGGCACACTGATTTAAACCACAAAACCGCCGCAACAGCAACACTGGTGAGACATATGTTTGAATCCTGATGGCCATTACCGGTCACGGTACAACCCTTCCCGTAGGAAGTACGTCCCGTCATCGTTGGGAAGAGTGTACCCCCCATTTGTGTAGCCTCCAAGGATGGTGAGATCCAATAAAGCATCCCGAAAACATCTCCTCATTTCGAGGTGCCCTTCTGGGGGATAATTAGAGTAGTTACAAACATTTCTACGGAACGTGTCCCTCTTATTTCGACGATAGTCGTTGGAGGTCAGCAAATCGTTAAATAGGGGTGTTTTTACAACAGTTTGTTAATTTAGATGAAATTTGGGTATACCATGACGAAATGGAAGCTAAGGGCTGTGAGCATAGTTTGGATGCATCTATCGTCACTAGAAATGTAAACGTCTAATTACGCCACTATTCTAGGATATTGAAAATATGAAAACCTTTCTGTTCATTCCAAAAGACGAAAAGAGTGAGCAGTGAGAACAACTATTGTAATGTGTTCCTAACTAAATTAAAATCCCCAATCATATACAAACGTCATGGAAAATTACAACAAATCGTCAACCTGCAGCGAGATAACGCGGGTTCACATTCTGACAAACGGACGGTCGAAACAATAAAGAATTTGAAATCTGAGGTGCTCGGAGATCCGAAGTACTGTCCAGGCCTGGCTCCACGTGATTTTCAAACATTTTGACCAGTGAAGAAAGCGGTAAGGTGATGAAGATTTCCAACCTTTGGATAATTATTCCACATGATGCGATTTAAAATGGGTCATAGATAAATTTATAAAATATTTTTTTTCCGACGGAATCAAACAACTTGTGAAACGTTTGGAAAAATGCATGGACGTCCAAGGTAGTTATGCAAAAAAAATTATGCATATTTCAGTTTTCTTTCATTATAATTTATGATTCGTTTCTCAAATGTCCCTTTACTTTTTGATTCTGCCTCGTATATAGTATTTTAAAAACCCTTCACTTACAAAAATGATACCATTAATTATGCAATTTTTTAGCAATATATGTAGCAGATGTGGAATATTTCTCAATAAAAATTTAAAATGTTATTAATTACAAGGAATTTGTTTTCTGCAGATATTTTTGAATTGAAATGAATGGCTTCAAGTATGACGTAGAAATCAGATACAGAAAATAGACTTAAAAAGTAATATAAATAATTTGCTTATAACACGATTGAAAAGAATTACTTCACAAAAACTGACTTTTATTTATAACATTTCAAATTTTCCTCCATCAATGGTGGCATATGCAACAAATTTTCTTGAAGTAAGAATTGATGGTTCAACAACGTTTTAAGCTCTGCAATAATTTTTTAATATTGCGTTTTCATTAATAAGTATAATGGTCAAGCAACAAATGAAAGTATCCCTTTTTTAATTTTTAAGAAAAATATAAAGAATAAAACATTATAAAAATAATTCATTACGAAGGGGCAAATTTTTGAATTGCAATTAAAACTCTACTTATTAATATATTTAATTATCGTAAAATGACTTTGAGGTCCATATATTTCTAAATTTAAATCTATGAGCCCAAGAAAAGCATACTATAGTCACTTAGTTTTGAAGTAGTGGAAAATGATAATCCATTTGCAAAGTTCTAACAAGATTACAAAGATTTGAAACAAAAATAAGTTTTCTCTTCTTAATATAGAGTAGATTAATTGTTGATAAATAAATTAATTGTTGTTTATTTAATAAAAAAGATGAACTACGCAAATAAATGACTTACACTTTGAAATATCTTTTAATTTAAAAAAAAAAGAGGAAATCTATGAAAGTAAATTGCAACAAAGTTATCTCTAAGAATATCATCTTTGAGAAAAAAAAATTCCTTCACTTTTTTCATGAAAAAAAAAAGTTATTTTTAACGAAGTTATAAGTAAATGGTAGTTACTAAAAGTGATTAGCATCATACATTAGATAATTACCATCTGATATTAATTTGTTTTTTAAAACAATTCTAAACTTCAAAATAAATAGAAATTGAGAAATAATTTCATTTAATTTTAATATAAATAATGAGTTTCTAAATTAAGAATTTACTAAAATAATAATTACAAAATGGCTAGGTTTAATATTTTTTTAAGTATCATAAGCCTAGGCATAAATCTTATATGGGAATCAGCTTTTCTGATGTAATGTTTGGTTCCCAAAAAATTTCTAGGTCGAGGTGACCAACTTTCACTTTCGGAACCGGATATTCTAAATTAGTGATCCATTTTCATTGAAGAACCACCATGAAAACTGCTTTAGCCCACGATAATCCTGTCAAGATGAGTGCCTTCTTCCTAGTGTGCTGAGGAAATTTTGAAAGGGACTGAGAGCTCAAATAGCATCGTTTGACTGCGCTTCAAAATTACACCTGTATCTAAACAAGAAATATAAAAAAAACAATTATTTAAAATCAATTCCTACGTAGGTTATTAGGAAAAAAATTTAGTTACTTTTTATTAAATAATTACAATTATTGTTTTCTCGTTTTCCGCTGTACAACGGAAGGAGGAGTGCAGTAGCTTCTTAGGGTATGGAAACCTGAGCACCCGAAGGCAGAAGTCTGACTTCTCGCTCGCACACGTCACAAACCCTTTTTACGGGGTGGACTTCCTTCATTCATTCCTAGATTGTAATTTGGATCTGAAACAGAGATCAATGATCACTTTTTAACCAGTACTCTCAGGGAATGAATGAATTTGAATCCGACGCCATATCAACCAGGCTGAGTAACAATTACAATTAATATAAATAACTGATCAAAAAATCATACTAGCATTGAAATTTCAAAGCCAATTGAGGATTTAAAGCCAATTGTGGCAATGTAAAATGCGTGATTTTTCTACACCAGTTGAGGCAGCGCAATACAGAACATAAATTTCTAATTTTATTCATTATGTATTATTTTAATTCGAAAGTAGCTCGAATTGAATCGGGGGAATCGATTCACTAACAATCTTTAATCTTAAACGCATCAAACATTATGAAAATAAACAGAATCGTTTAAAATAATTGGCCGAAAACATGTGAAACCTAACCTCATTAGCGTGAGGGGAAAACAAACTTAATTCGTTACTTATTTGGCCCCGGGAAAATGAAGATTTTTGGTGATGAAATTAATTAATAAAAATTAATGAATTAATATTTGAAAAAATTCTTTTAACATCAAATAAATGCCAGCAAATGTAAGTTTTTAAAAAAATGCATTTAAATTTGAGTGAATGAGTAAAAGTATTTTATTTCCGATTGAAAATTTGAATATATATATATATATATATATATATATATATATATATATAAGGAAAATGTGAGCTAATAATAGGAATTGGAATAGCTCTAGTGTTTTTCTAAGAAAACAAATGTTAATATAACTCAATCAAACCAACCTAACCCCTAAATAACTCATGAGTCAGTAATGAAAATGCCAAAGTTTTGACTGCACAAACGGCTTTCATGGTTTTTTAGGCACGTTTTTAAACTACGTGTATGCTTCAACTATTTGCTCAAATGTTTTAGGAAGACAACTTACACTTTTTTAAGAACCCATTCATTCAAAAGTAAGTATAAATAGCTTTTCTTGCGAATTTCAAGGACACCAATTCAGAATAATTTTCATAATATAAAATTTGTATTGCATTTCCTTTAATAATACTATATATATGAAAGCTGCGGCACATATTTGGATGAAAATGGGATAACATTGAAAATCTATAATTCGGTCTTTTTTTTTTGGAGATTCTTGTAAATTACTTTCAAATCGTATACCTCACTACCAGGTCACCGCAGCCTGTAATATTTCGTTGCCTTCTTCTACATCTGCTGTGTTTAATATGTTCACTGCCAAAAGTATCAATCGTGGGTCCCACTATTTTCTGACTGTATGGAACCATTAAGTAAATTAGATGACCACTTTCTTTACTATAATTAAAATAAAATTTTAATTTTAATTTTAAATAAGACCGGGATAGTCTAGTCAGTAGAGGGTTGGAATCTTATTCCTTAGGTTGAGAGTTGGATCCTCGCCAGCCAAAGATTCCCCGAGTGTGGGTTGGCTGGCGCTAATTAAAGCTGTCGTGGTCGCAAAGTCATCCATGTTGAGGGAATACCACTGGGGGTACTGGGTCAGAAGTGATCGTTCTCTGTTCCAGATCTTAATTACTATCTGTGGATGATTGGATGAAAAAGCACGAATGAAGTCCGCCCCGTAAAAAAGGGTTGCGACATGTGTGTAGGTAAACCATACTCTTGGCCCTAGTTGAAGCTACAGAAAAACGAGAAACGCTCACTCGGTTTAACCACTTGATATACGAATTTAACTTTCTAATTATATAACCCATCTTATTTTGGTAATTTATCGTTAATTTGATTTTTTAAAATAATATATGCAGCATTCGGGATAAAATCGTTTCATAATGATTTTTTTCGTATTTAAATATACATAGAATTAATTTATTTCGTATTAAATAAATTAATTCTATGGCTTAAATGCAGACTTGAAAATAAAAATTCAGTAATTCGAAGAGCGTGTCAGACACATCATTGTATTCTAAGTGGTTAAGTTGCTGACAGGCTTGTCAGCGGGTTTGAAAAAGTGCCATAAATAACAACAGACTTAAAAACAAACTCATCTAATTAGACGGGTAGTGAATGTTTTAATAACGAAATAATTAGTGGAAATGAATTTGAAAGTTAGAATACCTTTCGAGGAATCATCGATAATAAGTTTATTCATTCAAAGATACTGACATCAGATTTTATTGACCATTAGCCGGCTTAGAGACCCCTAATTTTTCGACTAAATTATTGACATTTTTAGACTGATAAGCGACCCTAATTAGGTATATTTTTAAATTTCATTCTTCATATTTGACAGAACTGAAAATCCCGAATGTAAATAAGTAATCTAAAAATTCTTTGGATGTAAAAATATGCACTTATTGTAAGATATAGTAAGTAAAAATATTATTTCGGATTAATCCTATTGAATGTGTTAGAAAATCGAATTTTTATAATAATTTTAACATTGACAAAAACAAATAATTGCATATTTTAATGAATGTGTTTGAATTCCATCGAAATAAAATAATATTGTTACATTTTGAACCTTCAATTTAAAATATTTATTAAAAATGAAGGACAAAATATGCTTAGCCCTTTAACCAATTTGCCCGCATGCTAGTGTGCACCGATTTATCTTATTTTTACATTTTTTATCAATAATTACGCCAATTTATCTGCATGGTGCTGTATAAAAGTTATATGCTATAAATTATCTCTTGTATGGATCCTTATATGAAACAAAGAAATAATAGAATGCTTCATAATAATATAATTGAAAATAAACCAGCTAAAGGGTTAAGATATCCTTATCCAAAATGCACCCTTAAGACAACACGATTTCGAATTTAAAGTTTCCGTTTCTGTTTGATTTTTAGATCTGATTATCAATTTCCTTAGAAAAAGTCATAGAGATTACCCATCTAGCGTCATTAAGTCCGTTTTTATCTTCGATAATACATTTTACTTGGTCGCAATTCCTTGATTTCTTTTACATCTTTTTACTCTACCTAAATGGAGTTTCTAGGAACACGGAGATCTCAGAACAAAACTTAACAGCTGCAGCGAAACGAAGTATTTAATACAACACAGTCGTAAAAACTTTCAGAGAAGGAATCTAAAACCTTCGCATAATTGCTTGCTTACATTTGATTGTTGTCATTTATTTGAATTCCTGTCTTAACCCTAACGTGATGAAACCCTTATGCGCATGCTCGCGGCGGTAACGTCAGGGAAAAATCCCGTGATCCCACAGAAACCGAAGTAAGTTTAAGTTAATCGGTGAAATTTAAGAACGAAATAAAAGATGGTTGTATTCCATGTTAAGTAATCAGATTTTTAGTGAATGAAATATGGAGATAACCATTGTAAATAATTACCCGTATTCGTTCCCAAGTCTTCATTTGGAAAATAAAAAAAAAAGATGATAATATAGAAGATTCTCGACCTTTATTGGATTAAGGATTTCGATGTTTTATGGACTAGTTCATGTCAGAAGACTTCAATTCTTTTGGTTTAAAAAATTCTGGAAAGACAGGTAAGAGTAATATATCACTTACATTTAGATATTTTTATATTTTGAATCTAAAAATCCCAAAATCATTTATCAATGAATAATAACAGCTCTTTTTTTGACTCATGAACGTTTGTATTATATATATATCAAGATTATAAATATGTATATAAACGATTGTTGAAAAAGATTACATAGACTATAATGTAATAAATTGTGCATATCAGGTAATGTTATGTTGATGCTTTTTATAAAAGATTTCGTTGATACTTTAGGAAGCCATATCTCATTATTTTATAATTGTGAAAGGATAAATCTCTTTTAAATACTTCTACAGCAAATCAAATTGAAGAAAGGGAAGCAGCACGTGAATCGGAGATAAGTCAGAGGAATGACAATAATAGCAGAAATGAATTTGGTTATTCCTTTTCATTATACGATACATTTGATAAACATTACACAATGTTGAAGGAGCAACCAAATCTTCTTCAAATCTAAACTTAGAATTTTTGGTGTGGTAAAACACTTAATGTAAAAGGAGCTTCAAGTATTGTTAATAAACTTAATCATTTGCATGGAGATGAAGAGTTGAGGTATTAAAAGTTCATAGTAATGAAAGGAATAAAACCGTTTCTTCCTGGGAACATACACGTTTGCAAGAACAATAAAAAAATATGGAAAATTTATTTTTTATGTCAAATTTGCCCAAAAAGTGTTTATCATTTTTTAAACATATTCAACATGAGCATATTTATGTTTAGAATGCTTTTGTGTACCTTTTTTTGTACCAAAATTTAAATACTAATACGAATATTAATATTTAGTTTTTTTATTTATTTGTGGGGGGAATTTAAATAAATTTTAACATAGTTGGCATAGATGTTCCTTTTTTTAAGAAAATTTTGCCAAGAATGGTATTTTGCATGTAAATATTTATTTAAATTGACATGCTTCGATTGAAAACTAGAAGTAAAAATTAAAGGTTTGATTATTCTGAAACGGTTTTATACACAATGCTAATATACAAAAAAAATGAACGAAAAGATAAATGTGGTAAGACTATCCAAGCTCACCTGAGTTTAAATTCCTCTTTTAATTTTAATAATAATAGAATGTCAAACATTCAAATATTTTTCAAACATACAGCGAATAAGATGAGACTTTATTGTGCTCACAAGAGAATTCCTTGAATGCTTTATTTCATGAAGTGTAGAATGGTAATCAAAGAAAGAAGATTTATATAGTTTTACCCGAAAGAGATTTTAATTTTTGATTTTAAGTCCATTGCATTGAAACATATTTTTTTTACTTCATTTGTAGTTATTTATCATGTACAGTTTCTCTGTTGTGCATTTTATGATGAGTACTAAATGATATATATATCTTGCTAAATAGAAAGTCAGACTTCTCATCTTCAATTTTAGGTCCCTTTGAGATTATATTGTTTATTTCAAAACTTCAAAAAATCCTTTTAGAAACATGAATTAATAATCGCAATTAATTGCAATTGGGATTTTAGCATGTTATTATAAAGTATTTAAAATATAAAAATACAACAAAATATCTACTTTAAGCAGGTTTATTTGGGCATGAAAGGAACATTTGGGATGTCAATTTAGAAAAAAAAGGTAAAAGTTACGTTTAGTGTGGTCCTTGCCGCACCAAGGATGCCATGTCGCCAATAAAGGTGGCAGACAAAGTAAACAAACACTTCTATGGGATAGTTACGGTTACTACTTTTCGCAATATAATTATAATTGTTTTTTTACTGATAAGAATTCTTTTTTTTTATTCAGACACGGCACTGGGCAGAATTTTTTAACTTAAAAAACATCTTTCGGTTTCGCTAGCCACGGGAGCGGGAAACTAGTAGCTTCTCTAGCACATTGAACATAAGGACTGTGTGGATAATATGAACAGTGAATAATTGAGAAAAACAAAGACTCAAAAAGAATGTATTTAATAGGAAATTTTATTTATTAAAAAGAGTTGAAGCTCTTGTACAACTCAACCATTGTTGGATGAAGTAAACAAAACATCCTTAGGGTTACTACAAGAGCGTTGTGTTGGGTTACCATATTGGTGACAAACTCGGAGGCACACTAATCACCACTTTAACCAAAAAGAAATATATACAGCACTATTGGGCTTCAAATACAAAGATGCAACTATACAGGCTTCTGTGTAATAAACAATATTAATGAAGAGAGATGTAATGAAATAATAATAAAGCATTTGATTTGAAGTGAATGCATCCGCAAAAGGGCGATGTTAAAAAACTGAAGGTTGTTATTTTCATGGAAGTTTTAACTGCCGTAATGACTGTCATGTATGTAATCACAACGTCATTGTCAAATGTCTGTCCAACATATTTTGTCTGAAATTTCCAAATTTCAATGTCCAGCCGTTAGTTTCTTCAAAAGTCTTGCACAACATAATCGTCCTTGCTTGATAAGACACCTCATGTCCAACTCTTTAATTTTTAAAATTCATGAAGTTTTATCCATTTATTTAAATCCTGATTACATTTTGGAGTTTCTTCTCATATAACTTTTTAAGACTATGATATACTCATAGTATACGGTACCCCTCGATTTGGCGTCATTATACCGAGAAGGCATGACGTCATTTCTGCCACGGACGCTTGTTGGCTGGTTGTCTAAGCTATGGTTCCTGTTGAGTTGCTCAGATGTTTGGCGACATTTTTCAAAATGGCACCAAAGGGATACCGTATACTAGGATTTAACCAAGACTGTTTTAAAATGAGGTAATTGTAGCTATTGTTTAGTGCATCATAGTTTACAGGGCGTTTATGCCAGAAATATCCAAACATGTCGTAATGACTCCTAAGATTATATCTTTGTTGGCAAATTTCATTTTCTATGCCATTTATGAGATTAACAGAGAATCTTAAAGGTCACAAAAGGACCTTCACTTTCCCAACTGTTTCCACTGGGAGTACTCTCTTTGGATCATTTATTCGATCATATCCTATGCCTGAAATATGAATTTTGCTTGTATTTATTTTATATGGTAAGATGGATATCATTGAAAATTCTGTGGATATTTCCAAAACTATCCGATCATTCTCACTCTGAAATGCTTTGCAACGGCTAAAAAATGTTTCATATCTTAAATTATAGATATTGCATTTGCTGCTATATGTTTACTATATCCAAAAATATACCTATATTTGACTATTCCTAACCTAATCTAAAAGTTTGCCGTTTTTTTAGGCGTTGTTCCATTCTTTATTTGAACTCTCTATTTCATCTAGATAACTAAAGTAAGAAGTAAGATTTGAAAAGTGAAAAAAAAATGATTTATGGTATTCATGATAAAAAGAATATAGCCTTTTGTCTTGTATTTTTGATAATGATAGTATTTTCAAGAATCATTTCAGCCCAGGATCTGCGGAAACAATCCCAAGATTATCATTGTCAAAACCTGCAAACTATAATTGCTTAAATCACGAGACGAATAAGCGGTAAACTATATTTAAAGGAAAAAATTAGTATTTAAATTAGTATGATAAAGATGGATATTGAAATAATGGATGTTTTCATGTGAAAATGACTAGTCTGTAGTGTCTAATTTCAAATAAAGCTTTTTTACATTTAATATACTTGGATTGTTCATTAACTGAACTTTTAACTCTTCTTAAAGAATTACAGATAATTTAAAACTTATTAACGAATCATGAATAATAATTTGACATGTCCTTAATAATCAGTGTAGTCTTTTTATCATAGAGTTACGATGTTGTATAGCTCAAAGGGAGTTAAAAGAATAATTTAAATTAAAATGTTTTGAGAATTAATATTTTTTTGAATATTTCGATGAAATAATTTTCTCCAGTCGAGTAAACTATATTTTTCGAAATAAACATGATTTGTTTTTAAAATATATATTACTTTGTTGAACAATTCGTTAAAAAGATTCTTTTCTTGTTCTCTTTTTAAAATTCATTTATTGCTCTAATCATAAAAATGATAAATTAAGACAAAAATGCTATTTGTTGTATAATATATCCATTTAAAATATTGATAAACAAGTATAGAATGAATTTCTGCATATTGTCTCATTTAAATGGCAGGTAAATCAGCCTCCGGCAGAAATACACGTTACATGTAAGATGAGATGGATTTTTGGAAGTCAGGCAAAATAAATAAGATATCATGAAAATTTTGATTCGAATAACTAAGAACCTCAAACGTGCAAATCGATGAAAAGTAGGCTTGATATTTAACCTCTAAATATTACCTCAAAGGCGATTTTTTTTTCCAAAGAGAATCATAAAATATTTCTTTTCTGATAGTCACGTTATTTTATGCACGGTTGACCACATCTAGTAGTGTGAATTCTTATTTTTGTTCACCTAGTTCTTGGTTACTTTTTGCAAAAAGTCTAGATTCATTCACCAAAATGTTCAACTTCGGATTGGCAGACTTCTTCTCAAGGGTACGTTAAAGTGAACCAAGAACACCACAAAATGTACTTGTATATTACGTTATTATTTTATTATTTGATAACCAGATTTTTTATCATAAAGTTCAAATAACATTTCCAAATCCAAGGGAAGGTTATTTTTAAATTTTATTACTTTTCTAATACTTACACAATGAAACGAAAAAATACTACCAAACCTTACAGAAATAGCATAAGTTAAGAATCTTTTAAATCGAACTAAAAATGCATCGGTATTTATTTTTCAAAAATGTCATTCCTGGCACAAAAAACCCCCCAAGTTAGAACGTGTAAAAAATTGTGTTGAAAAAAAAATTATTAAAGGCCTTTTATGTTATAAAAAAAAACAAATTTAATAAATAAACGAACTTAAACATCTGTTGTTTGATTGCCAGTTTTTATTAAAACACGTTATTCTTCTACACGATATTCGCTTCTTTGCTTCATTCTTTAACCCTTTTCAATACAAAAAAAAAATCGATGCAAAATTATTCACCTAATAGGAAGATTTTTTATTGCTATGAAAAATAAATATACATTATTCTTTTAAGTCGAATTTCTTTGAAAAATTAATATGCATCTCTTAACCATTATGTAGGCGTTTTTAACAATTAAATTTGAAAAATAAATAAACATTCTTGAATGTCGAGTCAGAGGCAACATCGGACTGCAAAAGGGTTAAATGTTTTGCAATAAAGGGCAAGCAACGGAGCTAAAATCACTCGAAAATAACTGGTCACTCATATTCAAGTGAATTCTGAAGAAGAATGTTTGTAGGAAAGCGTCAAAACGTGACTTCATTTTGAAGTCGAAAGAATATAGATGAAAAATAGATAGAAAGAAGATGATCGTTGGGCTTGGACATAATATGCACTCAGTTTTGTTTCTTTTTGACGTCAAGAAACCAAAACAATATTCGAACCTCTAGTGAATAAAAAAGTATTCTGGAGTACTTTAAACAGTGTAAGAAAATTTCAGAGAAAATATCACGATTACAAAAATATCAGATTTGCAAAAAAAATGTAAATATTTGTTAATAACTTGCTTAAAATTTCCATATTCAAATTCAAATGGAATTTGAATAGTTTTATTAAAAAAATTTGGATTTATTTAACTTATGTAGCTTAGGTATATTTATCACTTAAAGAATAAAAATGTATATGTAAAGTAACATCTTTCATGAAGTCCACTAAAATTAATAGCAGTCAGTTTTATCGGTGTTATTTGAATTTAATAATATATTGTTCCAAAATTTATTGGATGTTTCTTAAAATTTCATTATTATAGATTTCATTCTATTTATAGATAGCCTCATTTTATTTTCATGTTTAATTTGGCTGGTTGGTTATAAATTATTATATATCATTCATTAATTATATTTTCAAGTGAAAGCGTGCATTTCCCTTTTATTCTTTTTTTTATGTAACTTAAAATTTCTTGTAAAGTATTTCTCCTTCATTTTTTACTATATTTTGAATTGAATAACTAACTAAAGATTAAAAATAAGTATTTTCATACCAGAAACGATCTATAATTTTGCATAAATAAGACATTGAGCATCTTAATAGAACATTTTTTATCAGCTGCTGAACTTTTGGGATAACAGTTTTTCAGTTCAGATTTACTCAGAAATCATCCTTTCTCATTATTTTGAACCTTTTCTTTTTAGCTTCTGATCATTACACTACTGATAATTTTTTGAATCTTAACAATATTCAACAGTACTTTTTTTTTATCAGTCTTCATATAAGTTTTGATTTAAAATTCTGAAAAGAAAAATAAGCAATCATAGGTAAAAAAAATTACTAAAAATACCAATATTTTCTGGAATATTCATTACAAATTTGAATATAAAGATCTTGAAATAATTTGCCACATATTATGCAAGTATTGTATTTAATTTCGTTAATTTCTGTATCTTATACACTAACACTCCTTGGGAAATTGTGAATTATAGTTTGATGTGAATGTGTAAAATATTGCCTAAATAAGTAAAACTATTGGTGATTATATTTTTCCGTTGAAAGATTTGAGCCGCAGTCTTTTTATTCTTTATCAATATTTTAGTCGATGAACTGAATACCACGTGACTAAATCTGTAAGGTAACGTGTAAGTTTAAATATATTTTTAACATAATCCAAGTTTCGCTACAATCTGTCCAGCTATACTGCGAAGCCTTGTCGAAAATCTTTAAATAAGAAAGTGTCCATTTATTGTTATTACTTTGTGTTTATCCTTACACAGAAGTGACAAAAGTCATGGGATGACTGTTAATATCGTGTCGGTTCTCTTTTTGCCCGGCGAAGTGCAACAACTCGACGTGTCATGGAGTCCACAAGTCGTTGGAAGTCCTCTGCAGGAATAGTGAGCCATGCTGTCTGTATAGACATCCATAATTGTGAAAGTGTGGATGGTGCAGGAGTTTGGGCAAGAACGGAACTTTCGATGATGTCCCATAAATGCTGGATGGGATTTATATCGGGCGATCTAGGTGGCCAGATCATGCGCTGTAATTGTCCGGAATGTTTTACAAACCAATCGCGAACAGTCCTGGCCCGGTGGCATGGCGCATTGTCATCCATAAATATCCCATCGTTGTGTGGGTACGTGAAGTCCATGAATGGCTGCAAGTGATCTGCAAGCAGCTGAACATAACCATTTCCAGTCAATGATCGGTTCAGTTGCACCAGAGGACCGAGTCCATGCCATTTAAAAACAGCCCACACCATTATGCAACCACCACCATCTTGAACAGTGACTTGCTGACAGTTTGGGTCCATGGCTTCGTGAGGTCTGCGCCACACTCGAACTCTACCATCAGCTCGTAACAACTGAAATCGTGACTCATCTGACCACGTCACGGTTTTACACTGGTCTAGGGACCAGTCGATAAGCTCACGAGCCCAGGAGAGTCGCTGTAGGCGATGTCGTGCGGTCAGTAAAGGCACTCGAGTCGGTCTTCTGTCATAGCCCAAGGAAGACAAATTTCGCCGCACAGTTTTATCGGACAAGTCCCTCGTACGTCCCACATTGATTCCTGCAGTTATTTGACGAAGCGTTGCGTGTCTGTTAACATTGACCATTCTACACAGACGTCGGCGGTCTCGGTCGTTAAGTGCAGGTGGTCGCCCACTGCGCTGTCCATGATGGGGTGTGATGCCTGAAATTTCATACTCTCGGCACACTCTTGATACTGTGGATCTCGGAATGTTGAATTCACTAACGATATCCGCAATGGAATGACCCATGCGTTTAGCTCCAACTAACATTTCACGTTCAAAGTCTGTTAATTCTCATCGTGCCGCCATAAATCACGAAAACCTGTTAACTTGAATAACTTGAACAGAAATGAAAGCTATGGAAAACGAGTTGCGCATTTATACTTTTTTGCTGCGATACTACTGCCATCTGTATATTTTCATATTGCTATCCCATAAATTTTGTCACTTTAGTGTACATTATATATGTTGCCATAAGTTCATTAAGTTTTAATTTAATAAAATATTTTAAAAATAATTTATTGAATTTTCTATTTTAATCCAATGAACTTTTGGCAAAATAACGATCATTAATACTCACTGTATTTTTATTCTTATTTATTATTAAACAATCTGCTCTTTGAATTATTAGTTTTAATTATTTCACTTACACGCTCACAGTTTCATGTTAAAGTAAATACTTTTAAAATTTTGCAAAATTTTCTTTTTATTTACAATGAAAGAATTTAAACAATAAAGATAATTTCAACTTTTGAAATATCTAGGGAAAGTGTTTCAAACATTATTACCTCCTATAAATTTGATGATATATTCATTATCTTCATACATTTATTTTTTATGGTCATTTTTACAATCATTAAACAGTCTTGCATCGAACATCTTTACGCGATAAATTTGGACTGAACTCATTGCTATTAAAGCTTGTTCAAGTCTGCTTATTCATACCCTTCCGATAGATTCATACAATTATTGTTTCCCTTTTATATTAAATCATTATTCGGAAACTTCCTATTTTTATCTGCTGCAAACGCAGTGAATCATGGGACCTATCGACCTTTAAACAAATCTTCAAAATATCAGGCTAAATTCCACCAGCCAACTAGAGAAGATTCTGCCATGACAATTAGTTGTGCGGGCTTCACAGTGAATTTAATATTGATATTTGCTTTTCCATTTCTGAATCTTCGTAGTGAATTGATTATGATCATTCCAAAATTACGCCGGTGGCAAGCCAGTAGAACTTGACAGAATAGGTAGCAGTCATCTCTCTTTACCGCACTCTAATATCTTATGCTAAGGTGGAATAAAAGGAAGTAAATCTCTCAGACGAGCATTGAATATTTAGATGTTCGATCTATTTATGTTAGATGACTATTAAAGGATGCTTTGGTATATCCGACAGCCAGTGCAAATTCTTGTAAGACATTTAGGTTTGAGGTAATTTAATCTTGATGGGATGATCTAACTGATCATACCATCCATTTATTTCTAAGAACATTTAAGTTCGAAAAAGATAAAGTTCCTCAAGTTACTACAGAGCTTAATTTCTTGCAGAACGAAAAAATGTCTTCAAAAATAGCAATGACCGACGGTGTTCTTATGGGATCGATATACAAAATAGGCCCCTGATTAGTTCACTAAAGCTGAAGTTCCTCAAGTTACTATTGAGCTTAATCTATTGCAGAATGAAAAAGTGTCTTCAGAAATAGCAATGACAGACGGTGTTCTTATGGGATTCATATACAAAATAGGCTCCTGATTAGTTCGCAAAAGCTGAAGTTCCTCAAGTTACTATTGAGCTTAATTTATTGCAGAAGGAAAAAGTGTCTTCAAAAATAGCAGTGACAGACGGTGTTCTTATGGGATCAATAAACAAAATAGGCTTCTGATTAGTTGATTGCTATAAAATATGTACTTTCAGAAAACTTTTATGACTGTCAAATACATATAACTAAGCATTATTAACGAACTAAGTAGAAATCTCAGTTATTCTATCAATTACACGGAACGGAAGGGAGCGATATCTGTAGTTTTTTACTATGTAATATAAAGTATATATGATAAGTGTTTTGACAAAGATGATAACGAAACACCTTAAATTTATTACATTCTAAAATTAATAGCGATAAGGACTTATTCATCAGACGGGCGGGATTTCAGGTATTCTGATGAAAAGCAATCTGAGGTTAGAGCAACAACGATTGATTGATGAAGTATCGTACGAGAAAAGAGGTAAAACTTCCTTATATAAGGCATTAGCATCCTGACTATAAACTCTTTTTTGTTTTACCACTTGGCAAGAGACGATTGCTTTCATATTGATTTTTTTTTGCCTTGATGAAAATTTTTATCCTATGACACATTTTCATTGAGAAAAAGGTTTGTATTTTCGATAACATATCGAACGTACAAACATTATTTTTTAATTGTGTAATATGTATGCGTCACAACCCACAATTTTGAAGTTCCAATCCTATATAATTAAAAACTTTAATGGTATTATAAAATAACATAAAAGAAAAATCAATAGATTCTCAAATATGTATATGAAAATCCATTATGTTTTTTTCCTTCTAAGAACGACTTTAACATTAAACAAATTAACGCAAATAGCAATAAGAAATGACTATAGTCATTTTAATTAAGAAAATTATTTGAATAATTTATTGTTTAGAGCCGGTAACATACAAAATAAAATGCTCAGGGATTGTTTAAATAGATTTAAAAATAATCTACGAATAATTCACAATATATTGAATTGAAGGATGTATTTACGCCCTTTTTAGCGAATAAAATCAAGGGGATAAAATGATGGGTCTTCATTCTAAAATGTGTTCTGTTTGGGAGATCAAAGAATTTTTTTTATATAACTATTTCTTAAAAAAATCAGTTTTCCTGGAAACGAAACACAATTTTTGAATTTACAAATACATTTAAAAAGTGATTTTAGTTTGTTTTATTAAATTTTAAACTGGCACTATTATTTCATAATGTCAAATAACTTCCAAATACATTTTGATTAAGAAAAGTATTTTATAACTTTTGTAAAGGATATGTGGCAGACTATTACTTAGAAAGTCAGTAATTTTTTAACAAGTCTAGCCTGACTTTTAATCTTGCCTTAATAGTTTTTAAAAAGCAACTTTTTTTAGAAAATATAAAACATTTTTTATCCAATTTGTTTCAGATCATTTAAGAAACTTTGGCTTATAAGAAGTAAGTTTTTTTTTTAACAAGAAAGTAAATTTTTCTTTAGGACATAAGAAATATGATTGATTGTTCTTTACTTTTTCTTCTCTTAAATCTCGAAAAATATAGCGTTTAATTGAGGAACCTTAATGTCAAAACTTGGAAGTTAGATTATTATGGTGAAAAGAATCAATATTATCTGATATGTGATATTCAGATTAATAATTTTACTGACATTTATTTAGCTGCTGATTGCACTCAGTGAGACAAATATTGTTGGATCTAATGATCCATTGTTCAAACCACTAAGCAGATCTGATAATGATTATTTATGGTGAATGGCAATTAACAAGCCTTTACATAAAAAGAATAATATATTAATAATCATGATAGGATTTAACTAACTGTAGTAATGCACTAGTTTTTTTTATGACTTTATAAATTTAATTATTTCTGCTATGTTTAAGAAATTTAAAGATTTTACTCCCTTGGAAAGAAGGGATAACTCCGAGCATTATTCATCGAATAGGCTAATTAATCTAATTCCATCATTAAATAAAAAATAATTACAAAGGTTAAATATAGGTACGTTATATTTACTAGGAAATATTATTAGAAACCATTAATTTCAGCGATTATTAACTTAATTTCCTTCGAGTAACGTTTACTGAGACATCTATCGGATAGAACCTTCAAACCTTAAAGTTAATTATTAAACTATTTGTATTTACTTTATTAAAAGAAATTTTCCTTTTTTTTTCTAGCCTTAATAACTGCATCGATTTATACATGATCGTATAGAATAGTTACTCGACAGTTGTTTTGAGATATTCTATTCTATATATTATGATGCGTATTAGTATATTTTAATTGAGAATTCCATATTTTCATTTAGAAATTTATGACTCCAATGATTTTTGCATCTTTGAAAAGCTTTTCTGTCCTAATATGGAGATCGTTCTCCGCTCAAATGAAGTACTAAATCAAATAAGTGTATTTATACCTTTGAATTTCTTAAGAAAAGTGCCAGTTTCTAGTAGCGAAGCTTATAAGGAACGATTGCTTTTATTATTATTTTTTCTTTTGCTGTTCTTGTTATCCCCAGAATCCTGAAGTTTAATAAGCTATATAGAAGCTACTAGGCTCCATCTTCTACTATTAACGAAGCAGTAGTGTGTGTTTTATGATAAAGAATTTACACCCGGCTTGCCCGATCAATTCCGTTTCATTTGCGTTATTCTAAAAAAATCTTATATTCATTGTGATAGGGAAGATACTAGGTTTCTTCCGCCACTACTACCTAAGCCGAAGAATTATTTTTAATTAAAAAAATTCTTCTTTGTGCATCTTTATATACCAAAAGCAAAGCGTGTTTCAATTTTTTTGTCTAAAGTTACAAGCCAGCCAATTTTTAAAGTTTGCAATGATCAGAATTCAAAAGAGATTCAGAAGTTGTGACTAATAAAAGTTCGAAAATAAGCGTTCTTAGATAAAACTATTATGATGAAAGATTTCATACATTTCATAAAATTGATGGGTAGTTCTGTTTCAGTCTTTTTATATATATATAATCGGTCATCTTAATAAATATTTGGCACTGCTATCGTCCTTGACGAAATAAGGGGTACATTGAACTAAGATTTTACCAAAGTGTTTTTCATTACGAGAATTAATATTTAATCTATTAAGCAACAATAATATTTTCACTACCGCCCTGTAAATACTCACCGTAATAACGTACAATAATTTTTCAGAAATATCGTTTATATTTTTAAAGGTAATTTCGTTGGATAAAAAATTAACTGTTATTAGTCCGTATTTAAAGTTTCAACTTAATGATCATTAAATATTGTTCCATGAGAAAACAATAAATTTGTTAATGCAAAAATTCATTAAACGAGGGAAATACACCAATTCTTCCCTGTCTAGAAAACTACATGCATGTATTTCAAAATTTGTTCGTTCAAACAAGTTTTTTTTATTGAGTGTAGTTATTATACTTAACAATTCTATTATTTTTCGTCTTTTGTTAAGACTTTACAGTTATATTATACTTTTTGGAAACTTCATCTGAATACAGATTCCACTTTAAGAATCGGAATCTCTCTGTACTTAAATGGTAATTATTAATGTTAGTATTAACGTTATCAAAATTTAACAAAGAAGCAAATAATTGTTTTCCGATACATTTTAATGAATGATGTTAAAAGGCCTATTAACAAAAGAAAGGGGGGGTGCTTGAAATTCGTTTGCTATCAAAATGATTGCTCCATCTGAAAGATAATATAAGCATATTTGTTTTCCCTTGCATGTAGTATCACATTGGAAATTGAGGTTTATTACGAAATTTTTATTTTGCTAATGTGTTGCATCTTTCATTAAAATACTTGTTCATCAAAAAGTTTTAAACCTTTAATTAGATGTCATCTTCCTTATTATTATCATGTGAAAACTGGATGTTGTTTTGGTTTGAGAGTTTTGAAATCTAAAAATGCGCAGGCATCATATTGGCGATTTATCGCTTTTGAGACATCAATTTTTCGCTTATAGAATTATTTTAAAATAGTGCAGAAGGTTGTCACATTTGGCGATTTATAGCAAACTAAAATTACAACTTGATTCCCTAGTTTTTCATTCACTGAATTCTTTCGAATTGTCTCAATAAAAGTCGTTAACAAATTTAAAGTAATTTTAAACAATCACAAGATTATCAGATTACGCATGCCTTGATATTTAGAAAAATGAGTTTTTTTTTTCAACTAAAAAAATCTGAAATAATGTCATATATATACAGACAGAGAGAGAGAAAGTGAAGTCTCAATTGTTTCAAATTTTGATGACTTAAAGAAAATTACATAAAATAATTATGTTCTAGCATTATAACTTGAAATTTACGATCGTAGATTTCATTTTTTATTTAATTTGTTTTTAATACGTTTTCTTAGCCATTCAATTAAGAATCCACGGAGTATTTGAGATTTTTCTGGATTATGTGGGACTTTTTACATCGTATTATAGCATTATGTGTGCGATTTTATATCGGCTTATAAGTTTTAGTGTCAGTAATTCAATGACCATATGATGCAAAGATACGTGAATCATTTGGGGGAATCATCGTTGGGGATAAAGCGGTTAAATATCCATTTAGGAAACAAAATGTTTGAAAAAAGAAAGTTGATTAATGATAACATAATTCTTGATATAATCAGAGAATTGAGTAGCATATTCTCTAAAAACGCAATTGAGTATTATTTACCAAAACTTGCTCGCATATTCTTCAATAAACATGTATCTTTTATTAACCTTATGCTAGAGGTGAAAAACAGTTCAAAAAAGCTCTTAAATTTCAATCTTTTTCCATTTTTTCGCGATTTATGATTAATTACGATTAATTATTATTTGATTAATGCAAATGTACGAGAAAATCGATTTTTTTTGTGAAAAATTTCGGAGACATTTTTTTCTGACTGGTTAAAATTTAAATTTGGCTCAAAAATACGGTAGTATTCACAAAACAATTTCATGCATTGAAAACACTGCGTTTATTTCCCTTTTTTTGAATCATTGCTTATATATATTTGTGTTGACATAGATTGACACACTATAAAAATAGTTTTTTTATATTTTTATCATTTTATATAATATATAATATAAGCGAAATAGAGAAGTCTCGAGATAGTTTCAAGCCGATTTGAAGTAATTAATGGTTTTGGTAACTAAATGGTAACTATTAATGGTAACTTAAAAATAATAATTTTACATGATAACTTGAAATTTGCGGTTGTAGATTTCATTTTTTATTTCATTTGTTTTCAATGCGTTTTCTTAACAATTCAGTTAAGATTCCATAGAGTATATGATAATTTCGAGGATTATGTGTGATTTTTTGAATCGTAGCCTTATTTGTATGATTTTATACCGGTTTATAAGTGTTAAGAGCAATAATTCAATGCCCACATAATGCATGGGTTTGTGCATGATATGGAGAAATGGTCATTGGGGATGAAGGGATTAAAAGTCCATTGAGACAATAAAATATTTGAAAAAGAAATTGAATAATATTGTCAAATGTTAACTTGGCACATGATCTCCATGACAATAATTGGTAAAAAATAGAAAAAAAAGATATGTATACGTACAAGAATTTAAATCTGTGCACTAGAATCTATCCATATTTAACTCTTCATTTAATATTTATCATAGAAAATTATATTTGAATGAGTCATGTTTTCCCTGAATGAATTTCATTCAAAATTTGATAAAAATCTGCAAATTGTAATAGACCATATACCGAAGGTTTTTATGCTTAGTTTAAAGCATTTTTGGGCTATCGTATTCATAGGTAGACAAAATGATACAACTATAAATGTGTTTTTTGGATTCGGAGAGGTTAGAAATGAGAAAAATTGTCAACATCTGAGTTTCGAGGGGGGGGGGAGCGATTACAATATCGTTACGTTTTTAGCGTAGCGGATTCGGATTGAATGGACTTTACTTGAGGACAGCACAAACAAATTTATTTTCAGCTATTTACATGATGACTCGATAAAGTAAAACTTCAGATGAAAACACAATCCAGCAGTCAACAGTCACTAACAGCGTAAATACAAGTCTTACGCACAATAAACGCACACCGCAAAACAGATATCGTATAGCACATCAAATAGTAAATCACAGCCAACTTAATAATACAACGTTAACAGCAAATGTAAACACAACTCACTAATAACAAGCGAGAAAAGTAATCAGCTCTCTACAACGAGTCGCTACTCTTAACGATCACGCGAAGCTTCGGAAAACATCGCGAGCAATCCAGCGGATACCAGACTTTTCCTTTCGCCAAACCAATCCGGCTGGCGCCAATCTCTGAGCCAAACGTTGCCAATTGCTCTCTCCTTCCGTTCGCTTTCGCGGCGGTCGCCCGCTAGTAAGTATACTTTCTATTTGTCAAAGAAAAGAGGAAGGAATAAGGGCATTTTAAAAAGGTAGATTTGCACAAAATGATAGTCACTAAAGTGTCTCTTGATTTTGAAGAAAAGAATAACATTTTCCCAAGAAATGAAGCCGCTTGTGAGATAATCATAAAGCCAAATTTTATTTTTAGTTCCCTCGTTGGAAAAGTTTTAGTGAAACTAGAACCTTCCATTCACAAAATTCCACTTACTGGCTGTAAAATATTTAATGGCACCTTGGAGAATATTAAATAGAAAATTATTGATGAAACACGGAGTAAAAATCTTTTAGCATAAGTAAGAAGGATTAATAAAATGCCTGATGTTAGTTTAATTATGGAAACTAATAATAATAAATGCATCGAAAAGTGCTAAATGCACTCTCTATAACTGAATATTGAATAATAGAATTCATTTTTTTTTATTTTGATAAAGAGGCAGCTATAAATAATATAATATTGTATTTAAGCCTCTATAAATAGAAAAATTATGCACCTATTGAAAATGGACCCCAATAACACATTTATATTTTTCCGATTCTGTAATATTTCCTTCATGTAATATAATCGAATCATTGGAAATATATTTATAAATTTTTTTAATACATGCTGACTTAAGTTGAATAAATATCCTTTGATTTTACAACAAAATTGTTTGTCACTTAAGGCTATGGTAAAGGGTTGGTGACTTTAGTATAGAAAAAAAAGGAAATATAAGAACTAGATAGATATGTTTAATAAGAAAAGAGATTTTTCTAGAAAAGTTTTCTGGAAGAAAATATTACATATTTTCTGGAGAATATATGAAAGGCGAAAGCGAAGTAGTGAAATATCTCTTTGGAATTTATCTAAAACTGGCTTTTGTGCCATAAACTTCAAACTCTCTATGGGATAATGATATGAATACTGACTACTTGTGCTGTGAATTTTATAAACGTCATTTCTTGTGTATACCTGAGTATTTTTTGCTTTGTTTTATGTTGTGAGGACAGAATCGAAGCTACTAACCTTTTAAAGAATTCATTTTCTAGAATTTTAATAATTTTATGCCCACATGTATTTCTTAAAAATAATTAAAATATAAATAATATACATAATAAAATTGAACAGTGATTTATAATGCATTGATAAATTTTATTTTAAAATTAAGTTTTGTAAATCTAAATAAATGCTGAATCTGAGTTTTTAAAAAGAAGATTGTTGATTAAAAATTCTCAAGACATATACGTGTTTTTTTTAGCAAATTTATCTACTAACTTTTTAGGAGCCATTTTAAAGGACTTAAAAATGCCAAAGAAAAGAGAAAAAAAGTGTTTAGTCTTTGATCTAAAGATTTAACAAAATAGATTAATAGATATTTATACAAAATATAGGATGTCCATTAATTATTGTCGGGGTTTCCGTACCTGACAACTTTCGAATAAAAAATATTACGCAAAAATCGATTAAGTATTCGTAAATTACAACTCAAGGAAGTTTGCGCAGCAACAATGATATCTTAGCCTATTTGCAGTCTGGGTAATTATGACGTCATAAATAAAAATGTAGACCGTGGCAAGAAAAAGCAATGCGTGTATTGTGGTTTTTCAAAATTAAATCAGTTATAACTTCTTATCGTCAATTCAGGACTACGTACAAGAAAGATCCTCCTCCGGATAAATCTATTAGTCACTGGCTAACGCAATTTCAGGAAACTGGTAGCGTTCTACACCGAAAGGGAACGAGAGACAATAGAGCAGACTCTCTGACCCGCCGTAACAGCACACGGATTAACCACCAGCACTGAATTACTGGACCTCAACAGCAGCAGCAATTAGTTGTAGTCCTAAAGACCATCACCGGCCCCGGTACAACCCACCCCGAAGGAAGTACGACCCGTCATCGATGGGAGAAATCCAACCCCCACATATTTGTGCACCCTCCGGGTTGGCGAGATCCATCCACCATACCGGAAGCATCTTATCTCCAATTATGAGATGCTTCCCTGGCGGACTTAACCGAGGGAACAGGAACATCGAGCACTTCATAGGAAAATGTTGATCGCATCCAAGAAACATTTACTCGCAGTACACGGAAATTGATGAGATAATCAGCTGTACATATGCCGCATACGATGATATGGAACGTTCTCCATAACCGCCTTCAGCTGAATGCCTACAAAGTGCAAATTGTGCAAGCTTTACTGTTTAATATCTTTAATAAAATTCTTTGAGTTGTAATTTAGGAATATGTAATTGGTTTTTGTGTAATATTTTATATTCGAAAGTTATAAGGTTCGAAAACGTCGACAATAATTAATGAACACCCTGTATAAAAATTACGAATTGAGAAATTTTCCCTATGACACAATTCTATCCAGGGAACTTAAATATTAAACAAAAATAGTAATTTTCAAGGAAATATTTCTAACATCTAATAGAGAGTTTGGGAGAGAATAATTTACTAATTGCTGTATTAAATTTGACAATACTTGAAAACTGCATTTTATAAAAAAAATAATATGAACTGGGTGAACTTCATCAAATCGCGAAGAAAAACGCTTGTTTTCCCAGAAGAAAGTACTGATTTTTTCAACTGGATTACTTTTTTTCCATAAACTACTAATAATTTTAACTTCCCCTGAAATGCTTCCGAAAACATGAGAAGAATATCGTTTATATATATATATATATTGACTATTAAAAGTTGGTAAAACTGCTGAACCTGATTGATTGGACTCTAGAAGACAGATTTTCATTTTTGAAATGGAAATATGTTTTCGGCGTTTTTAAAGTCCAATTGTTAAATTTAATTATTTCTGATTTGTTTATTAAATTGGAAAGTTTTGCACCTTTGAAAAGAAGGGATAACTCCCAGCACTGCTTATTAAAGAGGCTAATCGGTCTAATATCAACATTAAATAAAATAAATAGAAAAATTATAAATAGATACCAGTTATAGTCGGAGGAGAGTTTTTTATAGAGAAGTGAGAAAAGATTCATGAAATCGAGCTTCTGATTTAATCCCCCCGATGATTATCGATGGATCCCTTGAGCTACCACTGCAGTAGCTGGATGCGTTACAGTCTGTTTGCTTTTCTTGTGAGGTTGTTTCTCCGAAATTAAGGGGGAACTAGCCATCTATATCTGTTAACTGAGATGTAAATATTACCAATCATATTAATCTAGAGGAGAACTTATTGTGTTTATTGTATACAAATCTGTAAAAAAATGTGTTTTTAAACTCTACCTTTTAATTCGATAGGACATGATCAAGTCATTACAAAATTATTTGAACTTGATTGGATGAATAAAAAGAATTTTATTAACGATTAAAAATTTGAATAAGATATACATATATACACTGAAATGACAAAAGACATGGGATGACTGTTAATATCGTGCCGGTCCTCCTTTTGCCCGGCGAAGTGCAACAACTCGACGTGTCATGGAGTCCACAAGTCGTTGGAAGTCCTCTGCAGCAATATTGAGCCATGCTGTTTGTATAGACGTCCATAATTGTGAAAGTGTGGATGGTGCAGGAGTTTGGGCACGAACGGACCTTTCGATGATGTCCCATAAATGCTCGATGGGATTCATATCGGGCGATCTAGGTGGCCAGATCATGCGCTGGAATTGTCCGGAATGTTCTTCAAACCAATCGCGAACAGTTCTGGCCCGGTGACATGGCGCATTGTCATCCATAAAAATCCCATCGTTGCGTGGGTACGTGAAGTCCATGAATGGCTGCAAGTGATCTGCAAGCAGCTGAACATAACCATTTCCAGTCAATGATCGGTTCAGTTGCACCAGAGGACCGAATCCATGCCATGTAAAAACATCCCTCACCATTATGCAGCCACCACCAGCTTGAAGAGTGCCTTGCTGACAGTTTGGGTCCGTGGCTTCGTGGAGTCTGCGCCACACTCGAACTCTACCATCAGCTCGTAACAACTGAAATC
>JAOUZG010005735.1:15755334-15769448 GCA_026289955.1 Argiope argentata
CGCATTTATACTTTTTCGCTGCGGGACTACACCCATCTGTATATTTGCATATTGCTATCCCATGATTTTTGTCACTTCAGTGTATAAGGAGAATGTGAAAAAATAGTAAAAATTGAAAAAATAACATTTCCTACCTTATAGGAGGAAAAGTAGTAATAGAATGAACAAATTTTTTGGTTCTCTATAAAATTGCCATTCCCCCCCAATGTCACAATCTTCTCTCCTTTCCTGTATCAAATTCTTTCACGAATTCTATAAATAATACATCGAGCTGTAAATATTTAAAAACATCGCGCACTTTTACACAAGCAGTTGCAGAACCATTTTAATTTTCGATATTTTGGAATTCTAGAAATACTTCGCTACTTAAGTGATCTTGCCTCTCCAAAATTGCGCCTTATCTTCACCGTTGAGATGAAAAGTGTCAGATTTCACCTCCATTTGATGTAATCTTGTTGTCGCCTCGACACCCAACTTCGAGCCTCTCCGTACTCCCTCAACCGAATCGATGACAGCGCCTCCTACACCCCCAATTAAGGAAAACTCTTCTCCCTCTTTAGTGATTTTTGTTAATGGCAAATATGTGTCGCAGATGAAAGGTAGTAGAATTGAATAGCTTATAACTTTTGAAATGAAAGTTCAACTTTACGTGTTTTAAGCACCGGAAGGGAGTGTTATGGGTGATCACGATGCGTTTCGATGACAGGTTTCGATATAATTATGTATTTGGATTGGCGAAAATTTCTTGTTTTATTCTGCGTCTGTTTGGACAGATCCTATCGCTATTTTTAAACTTGTAATTTTTATAAATAGTAAATCTTGAAATGGGTTCTGCTCATAAAAACACTGCTATATTTCATTATATCTCTTTTAAAATATATTTGCATGCTTCGTAATAATTGAGATTTATTAATTTTTTCACCTTTTAACATCCCCCTATATTGACAAACTAGTTCATCGAAAATATTGGCTGTGATTACGTTCAATACAATTTCTCTGCATAGCTTGAGATTATAAGTTCCACCCACCCCCAAAAAAGTTTTTTAGTATTTTTTTTAGAAATCAACGATGTTTTATGTAAAAGACGTAATAGCTGCTCATAACTTCTATTTTTATTGTGTATATGAATCACCCGAATGAAGTCAAGACCCTATGACACCACATTAATATTTAAAATGTAGAAATCGGATAATCAGTTTAAAAAAAATGGAGTAATTTAAGTTTACCTTCCTGTTCTTCACTTAAGCTATGTCCGTATGCACGTAAACACGCACACGCGCATTCACACACACGCTAAGCACAATTAATTCTACTTAGCTTCAGACAATGGTAGAAAATCTTATTGCTAAATATTTGACGGAAAAAAAGACGATACAAAATATAGTTAGACAATTAAGTTGTTTAAAATTACACCAGTAAAATGTTTCAGATATTTCCAATATTCAGAAAAGGTTTGCATAGCTATTCAATTGAAATAATTAAAATGACTTTTTTAAATTTTGAAATGGGTTAAAATAAATTTCCACAATTATATATTTGGATACGCTATGTAGGAAAAATGTAAATCTGTTTTAAATTTTATTCAATAAAATACTAACTGAAAGCTCGCAAATGAATATGCAAACATTTCGGTTCTTCAGCTTATATACATGCCAATTTTAGTTGCTCCAGGCAAATAATAGTGCCTCAAAACCAAAGACATTATTCCTTTATTATTATGTAGATTCCATGTTATGATAACTAGAAAAATTATCAGATTTCGTCGTTTAGCAAACTATAAATTTATTTATTTATTTTTAAATTTTACAAGAAATAGAGAAAAAATATTCTTTCGGACAACAAGGAATTTTTCTGGGTTTCTTTTCCTTCATATCTCTAAAAGACCATATTCTCAGAACTATGAAATTGGAAAAGAATATCAATTGGAAATATTAATTATACCTTTTGAAAAAAAAATGTCTTCTGAATTTTCGTCGCATGAATTTTAGAAATATTAAAGTTCGTGGTATTGCATGTAAAAAGCTTATTTGTTACCAAAGATTTATTATGTTTTTAGCTACTGTACCCTTCTCATTGACCAACAGAAGTAACCACCTTTCAATTTCATCTCGACACTTGTCTTTTAATGCCAGACATTGAATAATAATGGAAATCTCAGCAAGCTCAGAAATCAGTTGGAAAATGAAACATAATTCCAAACATATTTCTGAAAAGAACTAAAAGTAAGATAAAATTCCGTTTTTAGAAGAATTACATCTAAACAATATTTCATTTCACAGTGAATTTTTTTTCTATACCCATAAAAAAGTTCTTTTAGATCTTGCACAGAAATAGAACAAAACTTTAAGGAATACGAAAATAATAAAAAAGTTTCTGATAGGAGAATAACATCCGAGATATAAATGTTTGTTTTACTCTAAAATATCTGTGTTCAAAGTTATTTTGTCACGAAATGTCGTTTTTTTTTTAAATTTTGCATTTAAGTATTAGAATACCCTTCATTTATGGACATTTTCTGTTCTCCTCGGAAATATTTTATAAATCTCTAGATATTTATTTCTTGAGGTCTTTTATGTGGCTCCTTCTAGATAGAAACTAGCGAATAATGCGTAGGGGGATAATGGATACGTTTTTCTAAAAAGAATAAAATTTCACTAATTTTTTTTGGTTGCGAAAAAATTGGTGTGAAAAAAATCTGCCCAGTATGCGTGTGTAACGAAAAGTCCAACTTCTTCTTGTGCACTGCCGACCACCCCGCCACCACTGAATATAGCAGTATCGACAGGATTTGTTGTGGCCGACTGTGGGCTGTAGCAATGTCCATCCTAACATTGACCGAAACTGTCAAACTAATATTCTCTTCAAGATAATTGAACCCAAAGTGGTCAAAACTGGCCACTCCCTTCTCTACAAACTCTCAAATAGTTGGCAAAAAACGGACAACTTTTGACATCATGTCTTCAGAGTCCTAATATTACCTGGCACCATCAGCACTGAACTCAAGTCATTATTTGCAACTTGCGAATGTTTTCTATGATCGAAGATTTCCGTGCATTCCTTTAAATAGTGGTAAGCAGTACCGATTCCTCCGGCAAATGCATTTATTTTTCTCCTTTCTTCCAAATCTTTGGAAACATGCCGGGAATCTCCCATGTCCTGATATAATTTGGATTACCAGTGGATGGTATCTTCTTATTTTCATGTCTGAATTAGGGATAAAATCGTAAGTTACTCTTTCTTTTTTGGACGTATACCATCTGTCAAACCTTACGAAAAGTCCAACTATCTCTGTAATGGATACTAATGCCTTTTAAATAGTATCAATATCCATTACAGAGATAAGATAACAGGAAATCACCAATGACAAACACAGGCGAAGCGTACCCAAAACAGCATTTGAAGAATCAAAATCACACAATCTTCTAATTGTTACTAAACATCAGCAGCTGCACAAAGCGTTCTGAGAGAACTCGTTGCAAATTAACATTTAAAAAAGCGAAATACCTCAACTTCTTTATCTTTACTCGACATCTTTTAAATCGATTCGATTCGACTCCGAATTTTATGGTTACGGCAAAAGCTATAGAATGTTCCACAGCATCAGAATTACAGTCCTAATGAAGTAATTGACATGATTCTCGAATATTCTTTGTCTTTCACTTTCATCGCCAGAATCAAAAAATTTAAAGATAAAGTTGTACTCAGCGTCTTTGTTTCGGCATTCATTCACCATCCATCAAAATTATCTGTAAATCTATCTTCCATATCAGGGTACTTATTAAGCTATGATGCAATATTATAAATTCATAATAATATTGTTATAAGAAAAAAATTGCAAGCTAAGCAGAAATTAGCATTGCTTCTTTTAATAATTTAGTCATACATGTGAAGGTATTAAGCAAGTTAATGAATTATTTGATCTCTAAACACGAAATCAACTTTTTCTTCCTGTCTCCATAAAACTTAAAATTGTATTGCAGCTAAATATCATGAGTTTCAGTGAGCGAATAACTAAATCATTATTTTATAAATTAATTAGTAAATTTGAAATAATATGCTAAAAATAATAAAATTTGTATTTTTTAAAATCTCTATTGCTAATAGTTTATTTATAATCACAGTTGAAAGAGGCCGATGCACTGATTTTTACGAGCAACAATTGGAAAGCAAGCGGGACATAGAATTTTTTTATAAGCATAAATGCTTTTGATTTTGTATAAATATACATGTATAAGTATATTTGTAATTTGTATAAACATATATGTATAAGTATATTTGTACTTTGTATAAACATACATGTATAAGTCTATTTGTACTTTGTATAAGCATATATTAATAAGTATATTTGTACTTTGCGTGATATACGTGTTTTTGGTGATGCAGCTGGCGGCCACAACGTAGGGTCCATATTCTCTCATAATACTTTTATAATGAAGCATATTTTGCTTAGTTCTTAACATTTATATTGACTTTTATGACGCTTCAAAAATTCAGTTTTTCAAGTCTTTTAATCATAAAGTTTTTCGGTACTTACTATTAGACCGTCTTCGCCAACGATCACCAACAGTTTAGTAACTCATTGGCGACGGATTTAAATTTGGCGATAAAGATCGATGGATTACACCATTGCCGAATTGCCATAATTGGTGGTTTAGCAATTCATTGGCGACGACTTCAAATTTGGCGATAAAGTTGGACGGTCTAATATGTAAGGACAGTTTTTTCTTATCATTCCAATCAACCTAAAATACTTTTCATATAATAAACATTATTACAATCTAGTACAAAAAACTGCGTAGTATATAAGGAAATGCATATTAAAAGAATAAACAAGATATTATATTTTTTTCTTTATGGTAATAAAACTGTGTATATGAAAGTTATCTCCATATGCCCTTCAGCAACGTATTCGGGATGCACATTTCCTAATTGGAAACAGTCTACGACACCATTTCAAAGATAGATAATAAAATGTTATTGTTTAGTTCTGCAATAAAATGCTACTGTGACAAATAGCTGCAGTAATTCATGTAAAATCAGTTTCATTCTCCTAAAAGCAAAACCTGACATTCCTCTTGCATTCCTTACAGTATTTGTAATATTATATTGTTATTGCTCATTCTTTAACATGGAATGTTAGTATTCAGATTGTATTCTGTTATGTTATTCTTCTAATTTGCTATCTCTAAATTTTCAGACTCAATGTCTTGATGTTTATTTTACTTTTCTTCAGATTTAGCTTGGTTATAATGCATATTTGATGAGAATCAAGTGCAAAAACATCTTCATATTAGTGGAATTAATATCTATCTCTTTAGAATACAGGCTGCAATTGCAGTTTCCGAAGAGCATATAAATGTATTTTTAAATTCAATATAGCAGCTACAACAATCCAATATTTTGTACTTAAACTGGTTTCATGGTATAAGAGGTACTTTTTTAGTAATATTTATTTAAAGCATACAGAGAAACCTAGAGGGAGTACTTATTTAAAAAATAAAATTCTAAAGTGAAAAAAATGCTGAAAAAACCGTTTTCAGAAACATAGGTGGCTGTATGAAAAAAAACTTCTTTACCTGATTAATTTTATATTTAAAAACTAATTTTACAGTAATTTGGGAATTTTTTTTAATTTTTAAAATTATAAATCAGTCAGAATCAATATAGTCTATTAGTCTAATTTTTGAAAGCTATTAATGTATTCCAGAGATATATGAACTAATATCTTATTAAGAATAAAACGGTAGATTAAATAAAAATGATACAACCACATCGGAAGTTAATATTTCGTAATTATTCTGAGCTAGTGCTATGTAAGGCTTTATATGGCATGAAAACATTACTAGAGAGCATGCGAGGAGGTTTAGGAATTCCCTCTAATTTACCACATTTTCTATTTTCCAATTAACCAATTTAGCTTAAAACTCACTACTGAAATTTCACAGGCAGGTTACTTTCGGCATACAGGATCGCCTAGATAGACGGCTAAGCACATATTTCTTCTCTAGAGAGCTCCGTCATGGGAAAAGCGACGAGAAAGATAGCAATATCCTCGTTACTTGATGAAAAGTTCTAGAAGCTAAGCAGAGTCCCCGTTGCTTTGAATAAATAATTCAATTCCACTGTCATCTGCAGGGCTTCGCTGAGGGGAAAAAATTCGGAACATTTTAACTTTCCAATCAGGGAGATGGTGACACATCCTGCCAAACTGACAAAACCATTTAGGGAAAGAGCTTTGTTGAATATGCATGAAGTTTTGGGCTTGTAGACTGAACAGACCTTTTCGAGATTAATTACACATACCTTGGGCCAAAGCGCCATCGTGAATTATGAATTAGGATCAACAAATGCGTGTTTCTGTTCCTTGAAAAATAGTTAATTCATGATTTTCCAAAATACTGTACATATTTAAAGTTTACGCATAATGTATTTTTTAATAATTTAACGGCAAAAATAATATATTTAAAAGAATTCCAAATTTCCTAATTATTATCTTGATGAGTTAGCTTTTATATTATTGAATTATCTTAAATTAGTTCATGTTAACTTCGTCCGAAAATACTATCCCACCTTATCTAATAATCTAATTCCAACTTTTTATTAAGTTATTTTTGGCAAGTTGTTTAGATGCATGACTTTATTTTCTTCTCTTTAAATGAGCCGGTGTCCTGACATAAGGGTAACGCGTCTTCCCTGAGATTTGGGCCTTTCGGGTTCGAGTCCCGGTCAGACGTGGTGGTTCTTCTGTGTTCTGTCAGTAAGTTTTGTGAATGTGCCCCACCCCCTGTAAAATAGGGATGTTCAAGCGAATATGATGAGTGGTAGCAAAAGTCATATTATTAGCCTTTGTTGGAGCTACTACAAAAAAAGAGACGCTAATTAAGCTTAACCACTTAACTGGTTTATTTTCTTTACTGTCCAATAAGATGGCACCTTCCATTTCAGGAATATTTTCTTAATAGTTTTGTTTAAATGGAAATCCATTAAATACATGACTTATCTATGTATTCGAAGTAATTTTCATATTGAATTATAATTATAATGAGTGATTTATTTTTAGCTTACTGCTATCAAAATACAATAAATCTATGCACTTACGGCATACGGGCAAGCCTGTTAAGTGGTTAAATCGTTGACTACCTCAGCGAAGGTGTTCATGTTAAGTGCCGTAAGAAACAACTACAATTCTATGAAGGGATAAAAGTATCTAATACTTGTACATACCTTTCTAAGATACCTAATATTCCTACACCAAACCGATACTTAACAAATATATCTCTACCAGAATCTATTAATAAAATCCCTGAAGGGAAATATTTTCCTCACTTTACTCTTGTATGGCAATATAAACAGACATCAAAATTCGACTATTGTTAACTCTAGTACAAATTATCACTACCTTGGTAGAATAAATCAAAGTTAAAATTTCAAAAGTTTCCTTTTTTAGCCCATCCCATCTACAAAAGTAGATTTATTATATAAAAAATTCCGTTTTGGGACATTTATTTTATATTTATAGAAGTAGTAAGTTCAAGTTAAAGATTTATATCATTGCATACAAATTATATACTTTTCTAATTAGAAATATCATACAAATGCCAAGGAATAAAAAAAATCTTATAGTGTTTCAGAAATTAGAGATTATTCTATGGAATACTTTCATAAAAATTAAATGGTTCTTTCTGTATTCTAGAAAACCAGATTGCAATTCTTCCATTTCAAATTCATTTACAAATATTTACTTCTGTATCCTTGTAACTAAATTTTCCTTCAGATTTTCCAATAGAGCATTATATTTGTTTGTATTATAAAAATAAACCTTCAATGAAATCAAATTTCTGACATGAGTGCAGAGATACTTTCCAAAGAAGTGAGAAATGTGATCTGTTTTTAACCGTTACATTTTATATCTGTGCACAAATATGAGTTTCAATTTCTAGTTCTGAGACTAGAATAAAAAGTAATGCCAAGTTTGTTAGGAAATAAAGTGAATTCAATTCATTGTAGAAGCCCCACTTGAACATAAAACATAAAGCTAACTTATAGATGCAGCTGTTTCCGTGAAATAGGAAGAATATTTTATTTAAAAGGTACAGATACAGCTTTTTGTCTTCCTTCTGTAAATAGTAAAAATGTCATAATCTCCTTATTCTATTTTTTTCTCCAAAATTTATAAAATTCAGGAATGAATGTTGAAGAATGTAATTTTAAATGCCATCTTCATGTTTTTAAGTGCATTAATAATGCCTAAAATTTTGTAAATAAAAATTTCCATTCCAGACATTTGTATTCTATCATTTCGTTTCTAGTAAATTTGTTTTAAAACTGAATATTTTTTTTCAGAATTAGATTATTAAATTTCAGTTTAACTGTTTGATATATTATTCTACCCATCCCTAAAAAAAACATATTTTCTATAGTGTGTTCTAAAAGGAAATGTACTTATAGATATATTAGTTTAATTTCTAATGTGTTCAATCACTATAGCTTAAGAAGTGCTTACTGTAAAGAAATTTCAAAATGAAATTATAAATAAAATCATCATACTTTTGCAATTTTCAAAGGATTTGCACATGTAATTTTTTTTTCTTCAAATTAGTAAACATTTGATCAATATATGTTTAAATTCTATAAATTAACAGGTTATATTGGAAGCTTTCAAATATAACATTTAATTGAAGCTTATAGATATAAAATCTAATATAGTTTCGTATTCTTCTCAAAAATTTTGTCGAAGTAAAAAAAAAATATATCGATATTCCAATGCATTAATGGATGAGATAGGTTAAGGTTCTTTTCCATCAACCGCGGAGACGCATTTTTCTTTCTCCCTTCTTTAATAATAAATCTTTAAATATTATTTTCCGCTATGGATTGAATAATCATTTTTAAAAGCATAAATTCAATTGTCTTAACTCAACCAGATGTATTGTTCGATTTCCCATTTTCTTGTATATTTACAGAAATTATACATTTTATGCTGCTTATAAGAATATTGGGGAATAAAATTCCCTACATTCTTGGGGGATATGGATATATAAAAATTAGGAATTAAAAGATTTTTAAAAACATTTTTCTAATTTAAAATTCAACCGTAATTAAATGAGTTGTAGAATTTATTAAAAACTTACATCATATTGAAATTGACCCGAGGTGAAAAATTCAGGTTCTATTGACATCACTCGAAAAAAATTGTTAATATTATTTGCTTTAAAAGTGATAAATTGAAACTTAAAAATTGATAAATATAATGAAATAAATTTGAATTCCACTTCTATGTTAAAGTATATCGTTGTCAGATAAGTTTAATATATTTTATACATGATATATTTTCTATCTTTATTAATGATTAAGATTAATCGATGGTGTTTCTGTTGATGCTCTACAAACCTGACAATTTAACACATATGTAATTTGAATGATAAAAATGTGTTAAAAGGAGCCATTTTTTTGAATCTTTAATTACAATTTAAACTGAATTTTGCCAAATGCGGTTTGATTGTTGTTGTGTTGTTTCTAATCCTGGATATGATCTAAAGGCCGCTAGATCATATCCATGAGTCCATGAATGCTGACAAAGTCAAGCACCAAAAGAGGATTAGAATGAACTTCCTTCAGGATTGACCTCAAGCAATAAAGAATACGTCCGGGAGAAGATGGCTCAAGGTTGCATTTACAGCATGTCGGGAAGACTTTGCGATCAGCTACAAATTTTAAGCTTTTCAAATGTCCACTTATGGGTCTTAAAATGACCGTTTGATCAGTTCTGTCCTCCTAAAATTTTAGAACTTTCCCTGCGCTAGCGACTTGATTTAACATACTTATTAAATTAATTAAAAATGAGGAAAAAATTACACACAAAAATTGCTATCATTGAGAGGTTACTTGTTTTGTGTTTTACGATAACATAAAAATCATAGCTAATTTCGGGAAATCATTGTGGAAACACTACAGTTTTTTTTTTTAAATTCAAATTTCAATAAAAGATTAAAATGAAATCTGTTATGCATATTTCATTGTATCATGTCAGAACATCATTTCTTGAACGGCAAAGCACAACGTGCTCGTGCAGGTTAAATTATATTTTTATTCATTTTAATAGTTTCATCGAATGAATCACTTTATTATTACAAACGATCCAAAAAAAACTTTTGTGCCGCATTTATTGTTTAAAAAATATCGCATTTCCTATTTATTTCATTTCATATAATCACTTGCTGAAAATGAAATTTTTCTAGGTTTTATTTGCTGTAGTCATTAACTTATTTTTTTAATCAGAGCTTTTGTAAATGTGATAGCAACTTGTTATTAATATATGATTTTTTTTATATTCTCGTGTTGTTTTGCTGTCTCAAACCTCATTTTCAAAATAGCATGTTCTGCCATGATAAATAATTCGCTTCCCACTATATATATGATAAGCCATGTCTGGCTCCTTAAGAACGAATCGTTTGACCAGTAGAGCTTCTTCTACTCATGTATTCTTCTTTATTAGTAGTAGAAATAATTAAAGAAATATTCTACATGGTGAAATGCTGGGAGACAGTTTACTTTCGGATGTAGAGAGAAATTTAGAAATGATGCCACAAACCTCATTTCCAAAATAACATATTATGACATGATTAAAAATTCACCTCCCACTATATATATAATATGCCATGTCTGGCTCCTTAAGAACAAATGGTCTGACCTATAGAGCTTCAAAGAATACACATGTATTTTTCTATATTATTAGTAGAAATAATGAGAAAAAATATTCTACATGGTGAAATGCTACGGGACTGTTTACTTTCGGGTGTAGACAGAAATTTAGAAATGATGCAACAAGACCTAAATCCAAAGAGCAATCTGCAGATTTCACCACTGGCCGTGAGGAAGAAGTTAATAGATCAAATCTCCCCTAAGCTTTCTAGCAGACACCTAGTCAGAGAATGGGAGCAACCCTTTCGAAACGTCTGCGATCAAGAGACCAAACGACGAAACGGGATCATTGAACATTCCAGAATTAGAAAAGCTTTCCATCTCCAAAGAATTCCTCGCACGTTCGTTCAGCCAAACACCACAGAATCCCGGATTTATTTAATCACACCTTTCCGGGAACTGCAAGCGAAATTAGAGGCGCCGTCTTTAAATTCCGCACGGCCGGAATAAAAATCAATTTCCGCGGCAAGTCAGCAGATGGCGCTACGAACGACTGGGAAGCAATGAATGCAGGTATAGCACTAAGCGAACGAAACTCCTAGACTGTGTTTGCTGGGAAGCGTGCAATACAGAGAAAGTGCAATAGCGCCTTGTGCAGAAAAAGTAGTAAGGGCAAGTGTGGCAGTGAAAAAAAAATAGGTGCAATTTTTTTTCCTACATTAATTTTTATTTTGCAAAAATTCTACCAACAATTCAGAAGACTGCATAGTTTTAACTCTCCCTAAACTGTTGAATGTGAATTAATTTATCTTTCAGGAAAAAAAAATACGAAAAGGTAAGAATATATATTTATTTGTTTATTACGGATTGCATTCATGTAGGAAAAATCTTATTTTGCAGCGCAGATATTTACTGCGTTTTTAATAAATTATTTCATCTAGAATAACAAATTGTATTTCAAAATAAAAGTCAAAATGAAAATAAATGCGAATTCAACTTATCTAAAATTTAATCTTTTATTTAAATTTTTCCAAGCATTCAAAATAATAAATAAGCACTTTAAAGCAAATATAGTTTTACTAAAATTATCAGTTAAGCAAAAATAAATTTCAAACCATATTTAGAACGTAAATTGAAATAATTTAGCTGAGCACGAAAATAATTTTCGCCATATTTCCTTAAATTTATTGAGCCTTAGATTGAAGGCGAAATTGAATATTTAGGATTACTTAGAATTTTTTTAAAAAAATTTACTATATTTAGTCTTATATAAAGATAACTGAAAAATTAGATTTCTTTTAAAGAATTGGATTTTTTTTTGCAGATTTATTAGGAAAATATTAGAAACAACTACGAGGGATTAGAAAAGTATTTGTTGCGACTGCGATTTTTTTTTCCTTTTATTTGAACTTTAACCTCTAAGCAAGCAAATTTGGTCGAAGGACCAATAATAATAATAATGATAAACAAATCACTGCTACAAACATTTAGATATTTTTTTTAGAATTGAAATAAATTTTTGAGTAAAAATTTAAGTTTATATAATAAATTTGTCTATTTTTTGCGCAGCAATTTTCGCTTTAATTTTGTTTCAAGAAGAAAGAGTAAAAATTTTTCTGATTTTCCTTACTCTCAATAATTGTTTTGCGAAAATATTCAAATATATGCGCACAATATTTTATAGATTCGCTTACCCATTTTTAATAATTTTATTTATAGCAATACACAGAGTTATTGCACATTGTTGCTAAAAATAACTTAAAAACTATTAAAATCCATCAAATAACGTAGCTAAGAATTATAACAAATGAAATATCATCATTTAATGATAACTTGTTTAGTCAAGGAATAGTCAAATTATATATTTATATATGAGTCCGATAATAATATCTTAGAACAATAATTAATGCTTTTATAATTCCTTTCCATTTAATATTGTGATCTTTAGCCTCTAAATGCGAAAAGAAGTTGAGACATAAATTTTGTTATTAATCAAAGAATTATTTGCATTATAAAATGCATACAGAATTGTTTAAATTTTATTTTGAACCAAATGTTCTGAGAAAACATGAGGAAAAAAAGAATATTTTTTTTATTCAGAGCTTTATGTGATAATTTCATCTGAAGCATAAATAAATAATAATTCTAATTCTTTCTCATTTTAATTTTTTTCTGTATTTTCTGAAAATTATTTGAAAAGAATGCGTATATATATATAATAAAAATAATAGTAATATTCCTGTATTTTAAAAAGCCCTTTTATTTTTAACATCGCACTGAATTTAGCGTATTTTTGAATATGAAATATGCGAACTGTATAAAAACTCATTCAATGAAATAGCAGCTTTATTTAAAAATGAAACTTTTAAATAACCATTAATTATTGATGACATATTTCTTAATTAAAAACTTTGAAGTTATGCATTTCTTTATATAGCAGGCTGAGTATTAATTTCATTTAAAAAGGAAGAGAAATAATTTAGATTATACTGCGCTATTTTCAGATACAAAATAAAAATGTTCTTCATTTTGTATTTCACGTTTACAGCACATTTTTTATATTAAAGCAAATATTTAAAAAATATATAAATCTGAGTCTTATCGAATCTTTTCAAATGAAAAATTATATTTGTTTGAAATTTAAACAATTAAATCAACAGTGCATAGCTATCCCTTGGTTTTTAATTTTTTCAAAGAGTTTTCAATTCGTATTAAAAAAACCATTGGATTTGCATTTTGTATTTTTGAGTCTTTTTTTCCTTTATTATTAATTGGCTTATTTATAATTATTTTTATTTTTTATTTTTTAAGTTGATGCTTTAAATAACTTTTAAATTGCCACTTCCATACCTAGGAATTTAATTTTTGAAATTATGATATTCTCATTTATCAATAGTTTAGCAAAAACAATCATTCAATCCTTTGAAATATTTAACACGAAAAGACAAAATATTGATTTAAAACTAACTTTTAATTTAAACATTAATTAATATCTTTAACTTCAATCATTAATTTTATTTGGAGAGCTCCTGAGATAAATTAAGATACCGAAGATATTATCTAATTTTCATCGATAACACTGTAGCTTACTTCGAAATTAGGCATAATTCAGGTACCATTAATATAAGTATAGATCGATATCTAATTAGTCAAAAGTTTTGTTTATTCTTTTCACTAAGAAGGGAATTCGTACGACTGCATGAAACTAATTATTGGAATAGCGGATTTGCTTCTGTGATTCATTAATAGAAATATCATTTGTCAATTAATCTCAAAAATAGAAGATTGATTCTCGCTTACTTACATTTTCTACATCCATGCTTGATTTGGATACAATGCTCTTGGTTTCGAAATGTTCGAATGTTCTTAGTTTCGAAAAGTATCAAGATATAATTAAAGTATATTTTTTCAAGTAATTTTACTATCTGTTACACAATATATATATATATATATATATATATATATATATATAT
>JAOUZG010005735.1:15776029-15790241 GCA_026289955.1 Argiope argentata
TGTTGTTCCGGAATATATTCTAATGAATTCTTTTCATTATGTTGTTCAGGAATATATTCTAATGAATTCTTATCATTTGTTGTCCAGATCATTCTATTGAATTCTTGTCATTATGTTGTTCCAGAATATATTCTAATGCATTCTTATCATTATGTTGTTCCGGAATACATTCTAATGAATTCGTATCCTTATGTTGTTCCGGAATATATTCTAATGAATTCTTGTCACTTATTATTGTTGAAGGAAATTAATTTGCTTTTATTACAATAATTTGTCATTTTTTTCTTCTTTTTTTCAATTTCCTGTTTGCGAAATTTGAAAGACGTGTTAACACATATAACATGGGTAAGGGGCACTGTTTCAACTCATGGATGTATAAAAATGACTCATTAAAAAAATCTTTAACCATGTCTTGTTATCTGGAAATGAAATACATAATATCATAAAATTTATTAAAACCATGCCTTATGCTGAAACATACTCAGTATGGAAAAAAATAACAGGAAACTTCATTTCTTGATATTCAACTAACGTCAAAAATGACAATGAAAAATTAGCATAAAAAACGTGGGCGATTTGTGTTTCAATTCAAAACTCAAATCTATTGTTGAAAAATATGCAGAAAATAATTTTAAAAAATTAATTAAAAATAAAAAGCTAATATATATAGCAAAATTTATTAACATTGAAAAGATAATTTTTTTCGAATTTTGACATGTTACGGAAATCTTTTTTTACAGTAATGTTTTTGGATTTTATCGCTGAAAAATGTCATCATTGTGTCTAATTTTTAATTAAAATAATAATCAATTTGAAAAAATAGTTATGAGGGGGAGGAAAAGTCTATTCTCTCTCTTAAAATTAAACAAATACCAAGTTTGTTTACATTGTTCTGCTTACTTTGGTTTGCGTACTTCCTAATTTTCTGTCAGTTCCTTCAATTTTTTTTGTTTCATGCGCTCTAATTGCGTACTCTCTTATGCTCTCTTTGTGTTGGGCACTTTCTGATTTTCTGTAAGTGTCTGCAAAATGTGATTTTTAAATAGAGGTTAAAACGAAATCTGTTATGCATATTTCAATGTACCATGTCAAAATATCATTTCTTGAATGGCCAAGCACCACGTGCTCGCGCAAGTTAAATTATATTTTTATTCATTTTTAAATGTTTCATTGAATGAGTCCCTTTAGTATTGCAAACGATCCAAAAAACTTTAGTCTCGCATTTATTGTTTAAAAAAGTATCACATTTCCTATTTATTTCAGTTCATTTTTTTACAAAGGCAATGGCTAAACATTATTAAAAGCTGTTTTTTTTAGATGCACTTTCAGATAATAAAATTATTTTTGTTGACGCTGCAAACCTCATTCATAAAACAACATCATGTCCTGACATGATAATAAACTGAAACTGAAGTGGTATTAAATTTCAATTAATTCAAAAACATTTTTGCAGAAACAAAAACGTACTTTATTCTAAATATGATAACAGAAAACAGAATGGTTTAGCGTATGCTTCATGAGCACTACAAAATATTTTTTTTTCTTTTTTGTAAATCATACAATATCTCAAAAATGAATTCAATGAAAATTTCTGCCATTCATCATAACGTTTACTCTTTAATTTTACATTCAAGATGATTTAAATGACGTAAGTAACAATATTTTATTTGGCTTCAGACATTACACGTACTTATTAAAAATTGCGATGTCTAAAGTTTTATAGAATGCTTTAATTACAATTAGTCTCAGTGAAATATTCTTATTGCACTGACTTTTAAATAAAAAAAAAAATGTTTGTCTTCTGAGGGTAAATCTGATCGTATTATGAAGTTTCTAATATTATTAAAATGCAATAAATTATTTCATAATTTTAGGTTCATCAGTCTTGGAAAAATGCAGGTACTGATTACCGTACAAAATTTGTAACGGATAATGAAATGTAATATCACGTCTATTTATAAGATAGATTTACTCAAAATTTTCTATTTCCATCAAATTCAGTCACAAAAGTGTGGATCTCTCTTTTTGTTTCAGATCTTAGTTTCTCAGGATTTTTTTACAAAATATAATTATTTAATAATATTTAATTAATTTAAAAATATTATGTTTCTTGTTTATTGAAATACTTATTGATTCAAACAACATAAATTAATGTTTTTTACCACATTTAGACATTTGCCTGATTAGATACATGCGCAAAATATTAACTGTTCAGAAATTAAGTGTTAAGCGATTCAAAGTGAACCTCATATAAACCATATTTATTTTAAATATTACAAAATTATTGATTTTAACAAAATAAATATTTTATAATTTAAATAAATATATTTTAAATGTCTTTTTTATTTTTAATTAATTAAGAATTTAATAAAAAAATTCAAAATAACAAAAGCTTTCTAGCTTTGAGTTAAACGGTCTGGCCTCTAGAGGGTCAACACACAAATACACCTTTCATATTATAGTGGTCTTTATGGACAATCTCATTAGTCGGATATATTAGTTATTTTTACTTTCAGTTAAATCGTTTATATATTATTTTGTATCCTTGATACCTTGAGATCGCCAGACATTGAAGATGCGATATTTTTATTGTTTTACATATGCACCGCACAGTTCATATGCGAAATTTTCTAATAGAAACCAATCCTATGACATTAAGATTTTAGCAAAAAATGTAAATGCCTCGTTCATAGCTTTTATAAGTTTTATGATATTATAACTTCACTTTTTTATCCGTTTTATAGCCTACCGACATATTAAACAAAATCATTCTTCTTTAATTTCTAACTATGAAAAAATTGCAACATCATATAGTTGAGGAAACAATGAAACCTTAAAACAGTTATACAGTATATTGTTGAAAATTAATTAAAACCAAGTGATATATATATAAAAATTAAATCGATTCCCACTTAGGTTGACAATTTTTTTTAACATTTTAGTTTTTTTTTAAATAAGTGATTAAAATTAATATAAATAATAGATCAGAAAATTATGCCTGGCTAAAAAAATCAAGTTCGTATCCGCAGAAAATAAATCGGAACAGATTCTGAAACACAATCAGAATACACTCAAGTGAGGTATCGCAAGTTCGCGATTTTTCTACGCCAGTTCAGGTAAAGCAATGTATATTAGAATTTTTTTATTTTTTTATTCTATATTATTTTAATTCGAAAGTACTTCAAAATTTATCCGAAAAATTGATTCATTAGCAATATTCAATTTTAATGCATCAAACATTAAAAAAAACAGAATCGGTTAAAATAATCGGCCCATAAACATATTAATCCAAACCTCATTAGTATGGGGGAAAACTAACTCCATTACGTATTTTGAGGTGGGGAAATGTAGGCTTTTGGAGGGAAAGTTAGTTTTCAATTAATTAATAAAAATAATGAATTAATATTTGAAAAAAAATGTATTAACCGCAAATGCCCTCCACTACAAGTTTAAAACAATTTATTTGAACTTGAGTGGGTGAATAAAAAGTATTTTATAAACGATTGAGAATTTAAACAAGATATATATATGTATAGGGAGAGTGTGAGCAAATATTCAGAATTGAAAAAATGCTCTAATCCAAAAACAATGCCCATTACTATTATATATATATATATATATATATATATATATATATATCTTCAAATGGTGTAAAATTAATTTTATTCAATAATAATATTTAAAGTGATACTTAAAAACACCAAAATTCAGCTTAATTTTTAATTAAAATTTGAAAAAAAGTTTCCGGTGAGGTACACATTTTCTTATTTAAGGTAAATATGTGATAAATTTTATGGCTGTATTTTGAGCAGAATGTTGAGAACATACACAAATTCATCTTAATTAGCAGTAAAGACAAATGAAAATAAAGTCAGGCATATTATTAAATTAGAAAGTTTTTTAACCCCATTATCTTAAGACATTGATGATTTCTGTATTTATCTTTGATACTTGATTGAATTTAAATTTATTACCCAATTGAATAAAAAGTTCAAATAGGTGATCCATATAAAAACATTTTTCTGTTTTATAAGGAAAATTACATCCCATAATATCTTAAGACTACTCAATTAGCAGACGTAAATTATACACATTAAAAGAAACAAAAAATAACGTTTTCAAGAACATTTTGGAAAAAATAAAGTGATTATAGAGATATATGAAACATAATGTATTACCGTTCCAGAATTTTTTTGCAAGTAATAAGTTAAATTAATTTTACAATAAACATAAAAATTCCAGAAAATAACAAAAATATGTATTCAAAATTTAAAATTGTTTACATCTTCCGCTGAAAAATTGTACATATCTTCCAAAAAGACAATCATTCGCATGCTGAAATTTTTTTAAATTTCTTTGGATGTTGTTTGCTGGAAACTGCTTCTCTTCAGGACTTCTCTTTTCAAATAAAGGACATAAACTTAAGTCCCAAAAAGTGAACTAAAGTTAGAAAGTTTTCTCGTAAGTTAAATAAAAGTTCGCCAAACTTTTTAAAATGATTTCTTTTTATTTCAAGCTAAAATGATGAAACCTAGCAGTCATGAACACTTATTCCTTTGCCAACTTTCGAGTTTGAAAATTGTCAAATCAAAATGCATGCAAAAATTATAAATATTACGCAATATTAGTATAAGTTCGATGTAAAGAGTCTAATAAAAAAGTCTAAAAAAAATTGAGATTTTAAAAAAGTGCGACATATAATTATCGGAATATTCCATAAGCATAAGATAATTATTTTTACTCCATTTTTTACATACGCATTATTCCTAACTAGCATTTTAAATAGCAATACTTCTAAAAGTACAACAATTTTCTAACTATAATCGAGATAATTTTTTAATATTAGAATTCTGTTTGTTTCTGAAATCTTTGATAATATCTTACGTAATCTGGGTAAAAAAATTATTCTTCAGCTGAAACACAAAATTAATTTTTATTAAAATCCTGCGAAAAGTAAATTCTTTATTAAAAATACTTTAATAAAAAACTGTTCAACTTTTAATTAGGACGACATTTTTTAATTAAAAAGGTTAAAGAAAAAGTATAAAAGGATAAATACAGATAGAGCTTATTTATTATATGTCAGAACATGGTGTTATTTTGGGAAATGAGATCTGTGGCGTCAACAAAATCCGTAGGTGAAAAATTGAACTTTTATTATCAGCACGAGAATATCAAAAAATCATCTTTTAATAACGCGTTTCCATCGCATTTACAAAAGATTTGATTTTTAAAAAAATACGTAAATGACTACCGCAAATAAAAAAAAAATGCCATTTTCAGCACGTGATTATATGAAATAGAATAAACAGGAAATCTGGTATTTTTTTAAACAATAATTGCGAGACAAAGTTTTTTGGATTGTTTGCAATACTAAATTGACTCATTCAAAGAATCAATTGAAATGATAAAAAATATATAATTTAATTGCACGAGCACGTGGTGCTTGGCCGTTCAAGAAATTATGTTCTGATATGATACGTTGAAATATGCACGTCAAATTTCATTTTAATCTTTTATGCTTATTTCATTATTTAAATAATATATTAATATGGACAAAAGGATTTAAATTCTTTTTCTTTTCCTCCGTAAGTCTTTAAGCTTTTATAAATACTCATTTTTTTACAAGATGTAAATGCGAGATATAAGTATTTTTTAACTTCACCTCATAGTGCCTTCTATAACACTGAAAAATGTATACCAAATAAGCAAATTGCTCATTTGTACAAAAAATCACATGGTTAGAGATCTAGGTAGCAAGTAGTAATAGCTCTATGATTCAATACTTTGATAAGTAATTTGGTAGGGCGTTACATTCTCATGCCTTTTGCTGCGAGTTAGAACCTGGCCACAAAGTTCTCTATGTCGAGAGTTATACCACTGGGGATGCTGAGTTGAAGGGGTTCAGGGGTTCATACCCTCAGAAGTTACTGAGCCCTTCCTTTCCGTTGTAAAAGGGAACACGAGAAAAGCAATTGCAATTATTTAATTGTAAACAATTGTACTAAAATTAAATTTTTCTGTGATATCCAAAGTAGGAATTGATTATAAAAACTTGTTTTTTTATATTACTTGTTCTTAAAATGCAAGCATATATTGATGTTATGCATTTTACAAGAATTATTGTTTATATGAAAAAAAACATTTTTAGAATATTTCATATTTTCATTACAACTGTAATATGTAGAATTATGCTTTTCAAGGCTGAAAGTGACATGAAATCAGAAAGCAACAGATTTGTAGAAATCTACTTTTGATGTAATTAAATAAAATGGATATTAGATGCTTTCATGTGGAGTGCTGATTCAGACAGCATTTCCTTTAAAACTGTTTCTTAAGATACAATATGTTATAATATAAACTAATTATTCCAACAACTTTTTAAAAAGTCCAGAATAACTTTCAAAATCATTTACCATAACGTAATAACCCACACTACCTAGAATTCATTTTGACAGTAATATATCCTTCTTTAAAAAATTATCACAAGAGCTTCTAAAGCTCAAATTTATTAAAGACTCGTTATTAAATTTTTTAAACCGTTCCAAGCATTAAATTAAATGAGAAATCTCTGCCTAAAGAATGTTCAGCTCTTGGTAATATATTAATACAGACAAATAGTTTTGTATTCTTCATCTATGGGTCACTGAGTTTAACTGGTCTTTGTTTTCATGGTTTATTAGTTGCTCCTGTGTCAAGCCAAACATGTAAAATGTAGTTTATCGTCTTTAATCTCCAATATTTGACAACTTTTTTTTCCGTTCCCTTTTTGAAAAAAAATCTTTTGAACATGAGTTTAGATGAGAAGTTTTAATTGATAACTGTATAAAACTATTGATTCGTAAAAGTACTCTTTGGCTGTCTTTGCGCTAGACATTCTGGTCTTTTGGAATCCGTCCAATTCCGATAACAGAAATTCTGTTACCAGATCCCTTTTGTTCGACTTACCCGACTTTGATAACAAGTGCCTTTTTTTTTTCTTTCTTCTCACCTTCATTCTAAAAGACTTTATAGATTAAAAATATTAACGATATTAGGTGGAAAATACAGTAAGTGATAAAGAAGAAACAAATGGTGGAGTTGTTCGGATTTTTCCAAACCAAGTAAAGACTTTATTGGTGGAGGAGTATGGAGTAATTTAATGCCGAGTCTGCATGTATATGTGTGTCTTTTTAGAAATATATTGATTTTAAATATCTATTTTTCTTTGCTTGCATTATGGAATTTATCGATATTTGTCAAAAGAATATTCTACAATATTCCAATAATGCTTAAAAAGTTCAGTCTATAATTATTTTGAAGCAAATTTAATTTAATTTATCATTGAATAGTAGAGAGAATTTTTGATTTATTTCCTTATCTAGCGAATGAAAATTTCTAGTTTTGTATTTGAATTAAGAAATACTGTGGTTAATTTTTCAGTTTGACTTTTTAAACTTTATGACGCATTTTGTAATTAATACAGGCACGCGAATAAAATAAGTTTTCTAATTAGGTTCCATAACCGATTAGTTCCTAATTTTGATACATAATAACTATCTTGGACTTGAACAGCCTGGTTGGTAGGGTGTTGGAATCGCATCCTTTGGGTTGCTACTTCGAACCCACCAGCTGGAGACTCTCCATGTGTGGTGGTTGGCACACGTTAAGTATGTCATGGTCACAAATTCCTCCACGTCGAGAGTAATAACATTAGGGGTACTGGGTCAGAGATGGTCGTTCTCTGTTTCGATCTGAATTAAAATCTGTGGACGAATGAATGAATATAAAGTCCGCCCTTTAAAAAGGGGTTTGAGAGCATCCGAGTTCAAAAGCTGGACTTTAGCCCTCGGGTGCTCAGGGGGACATACCCTCAGAAGCTACTGCACCCCTACTTCCATTGTAAAGCGAAACACGAGAGCAGCAATATCGATTTTGGTATTAAGACTATAAAAAAATATTTAATTTTTCTAGCTTACTTTATTTCTGATAAGCTGATATCTACGCGGATGTTCAAAAAGATAGTCGTTCTACTCGTTTGTGAATTAGTACCAAAATCGGAATCTAGTATAAACTAGAGCGTACCGATTTTTGATTTATCAAAAAAATCGGTATTTTTGAACAATCGCGTTTCTGATGCTAGTTTTCGAGAAATGTTGATATATTGAAATCAACAGGAATGATAGCTTAAGATAACTAGTGATAAAATAATTCGATATTCACAATTATTTTGCGGTTACGATTTCATTTTGGCTATCGGTTAGTTTTGATTTTTGTGGTATTCATTCTTTTTCGCCTGAATACATATTTTTTCTATAAATACTGTCATATTGTAATATTTATTGTAGTATGTATACTACTTTGGAATAAACTATTACCTGTTCTCTAACTGAATAACGTCATTACAGAAAAATAATTGTGGTTGTCAGAGGGTTGTTTCTGTAATTTTTTTAATCCCCAAATATACATCTTCAGAAAGAAAACCAAGACAGTTGATCAATTCAAATTAATAAAATTTGCATTTTATTTAAAGCTTACAGAAAATAAAATCTGCAATTTTATTCACAGCTCGTATTTTCCCACTCAAACGTACTCGCATAAAAAATAAGCTCCAGTTGATTTTTCAAGAGGCTAAAATTATTTTTTCCAAGACATCAGATTTTGAATTTATGACTTATTAAAACAAGCTAGTTTTACTTATTAAAGGCCTTATTATGTCGTTTCCTCTTTTATTCACGAAGAATGTAACTAACTGAAGTTTTTAAAGTAAGCAGTAAAAAGAGTGAAACTTAGAAAATCATTATATTGAGAAACGCAATGTTATAAACTTTAATATATAGGCATTGCTTTAGCATTGGCAAGCTTTATTAAAAGGGTTTTAAAACCTTTATTTTCTAACTATACTTATTTTTAAAAAACGAATATTTTTATTATATAATTTGAAAATTCCCTTTATTTGGAATCACTCTGATCAGTCAATATTTTACGAGATGCTATTTATAGCTTATTATAGCTATAGATAATTGATATCACGCTATTTCGAAAAATATCGATATGTTTTGGACAATATATCGTGATGATGAAGTTCAGTCTTTGCCCAGCCCTAACCTACACTTTTGATGCTAAAGTCATGTGTTAAAAATTATTCATTCAACTTGTTTCTGTTTTTGGATTATTCAATTCACATAATTATTAAAAGATATGTCAAATATTGAGATCAGCTTTAGAATTTTTTTTCTAAAATTTGATGCATGCACTCCTACCACTTTAATCATAAAACCCTAAGACAAATCTTAACTATCTATGTATTTCCTTTTTTCAACGATCTTGTTAATATGATTGAAGGGGAAAAATTAAAAATACATTTACTGTAAGGTTATAGATAAGTATTGTATTACTGCCACAAATTACACCAAAATATGTGTATATAATGGATATTGGCTTTATTCTGCTCAAAAACACGGAAAACAAGTGTTAAAATCCAAAGTACTCTACATAATTACACTTTCAGAATGAACAAATCGTTACTAAAGAATCGCAACAGAAACAGCACTAAGACAGAAGACGTTTGAGATCAGCACTGCTACTAGGGACTTATCTCAACTATTAGCAGCCAACTCGACCACTGACTTCAAATCTCTTTCTTTCAGGATTTCATAGTCTCAAAAAGAAAAAAACCTTATTGACTTTGTAACCATTCATTCTCTCTTAAATTATTTGCGAGGCTCTTATTCTTACAATGAAATTAATTGCATTAGTAACAATTTTACTGATTGGTAACAATATATGCATATTGTGAGCCCGATGTCTTCAGAAAACTGAGTTTCAGAGAATAGTGGAAAAAATTTTGGTTTTATCTACTGTTTCAGTTCAAAGAGAATAAACCAAATTCTAATAGTCTAGCGTCCTGCATTTCAGAATGGATGATTTCAAGGCAAGCATGTCGTTCCAAGCATTTTACAAATAGCATATACCAATCTATATATGCAGCCATTTTGTAATAATGTTAGTAATCTTCGACTTTTTATTAACCCCTTGAAAGGAGAGGACGAGTCCTGCTCGTCTTAAACTTCCCCGAACAAACTGACAATGACAAGCTGGACTTGCTAGAAATTATTGAGATTTGATTCTTTTTTTGAGAGAAGTATGAGTAAGTCATATCGAGTCTATTGCTTTGATATACTTGTGTGCATGCTTCTAGTTACCGTTAGAATGTAATTTGTGTAAATCTATAAGTATAAATGTTGAAACAACTGGAATATTTTTGCTAAATATTAATGAAAAATTAACCGACACTAATTATATATAACATAACAATAAATCCCCATATAAATGTGTGAAGCAAATATATTTAATAGTAACAAATTATTTGAGCAACAAAACCGTAAGTTTGGAATACCTCCTCTTAAAACTATGAAAATTAAATCGTCTGCCTGAGCAGTGCAAACTGAAAATAATTTGTCGTTCAAGGGGTTAATGAGTAAAATTGATATGTTTGAAATTTCAGCGATTCTTACTTTGAAGTACTTCTGAAATTATTTTTTTCTCCTCATCATTAGCGGAAGTAACATTATCTAAGACATATCAGATTTAAAAGAACCTAGAAAACACGACTCTCAGTAATTTGGCGCATTATTGGGCTTGTTAGAGAATAACAAAAGGACTCGGGAAATATAACATCTCCTTTTACCTCCATTTTACTTCTGTTCCTTCAAACATTTGGGGAGAAACAATGCTTCATTTTTGGAGACATTATAAATGATCACATTTTATCTTAAATAAAATAAAAAATCCAAAACATTAATGAAAGAATTTAAGATTGAATTACCAGGTTTTTTTCTTATTATTATTTGCATTCTTAAGCCATATGATGCCTTTTGTGGTTATTTAACCATTAAAGTACAAACTACAAAGTAAGTATTTTGGGCCTTGTTCCATTAGTCGATCGGCTATGTACTTATACAATATAGGGCATTATAGATTTGGACTGCATTGTATAGGGAAGAAAATACAATATCCTTTTTGGACTCTTTTTTTTGGATATCAAGTAATAATTTTGAGGTTAACATTATCTGTTCAAACATGAGGAACACGCAATGTTGATGGGAAATTGAACCTTTTTTTAGGCCTCTTTCTTTGTTGAAAGGTTCAAATGCTTATAAAGTGATGCTCATTCTATATTTTAATGATTTAATAAAGGAAAGGGAATCGAATATATTTTTTTTACTCTTTCGTTTGGAGTCCACATACTTTTACATAGACATGGCATCATGTATTGCAACTGCATAGAATGGTGATGTGAATCGAATATGCATTTTAGAACACTTTTCTTTGTGGATAGGTCTGTGTAATTATACAATGATGCTCATTATTAAATGTGTTTAAATTGTTGTTGTTACTTATGGCACTTGCCATGGACAAGCACCGCTGATGAAAGCATCAGTAGATTTAAGCCGAAAGGAGTGTCTCTTGTTCTTGAAGTAGCACCAGAAAGGGCCAAGAGTACGACTTAGCTACACACTCACCACATTTGCTTGCACAACCCCTTTTTACAGGGGGGCACAATCCCACATCTCACAGATAGCACACAGAAGAACAGCCATGCTCGAACCGGGACTTGAACCCGGGACTCTCAAAACTAGAGGAAGACGCGCTACCTCTGTGCCAGAAAGCCGGCATTTAAATTGTTTAATAGGGATGGGAATAGAGTATTCTTATATAACTCTTTCCATAGGAGTTCTTATTCTTAAACTGAGGGGTATATATGTTGAAATTGTATAGCATGGTGACATAAATCGAATATATGTTTTAGACCACTTTCATTTATCAACAAACTATGTAAAAAACATGCGCATTACATTGAGTGTTTTTGAGTGTTTTACATTGAGTTTTTTTAATATAGGGGAAAAATTTTATTTTATTTTGACACACTTTCCTTTGGAGCTACATATTTTAACACTATGTATTTGAACTGTATAGCATGGCGATGTGAATTGAATAAGCATTTTAAATCTCTATCCATTGTCAACAGGGTGATATACTTAAAAATGTGTAGTACTCTGTATTATATGTTTGAATTGCTTACTATTGGAGAGATATTAGAGTATGTATTTTAGACCTAATTCATTTGATCGGTTCGGTCTGTGTGTTTACACAGTGTGGCATCTTATGTAGTTATACTGTTTAGAGCAAGGAAAAGATTCAAATATGCCTTTTAGATACTTCTCTATGACCAAGGTGCAATTCTGATGTCAGGACAATTAAAAGATATAATTGCTTTTTATTGTTAATTTTTGATGTTTTATGTTTGCATGCATTTGATCAGGTAAACTAACGAGCTATATAGTTTTGGTCCCAAGTTATGCAAAAATATATAATAAAGAACTATTATTAACTATTTAATTCTTTTATTTGAGGTGTTGCATTTTTCAACCCTAGGTTTGTGGATGTTTCTTATATACCTATCTCTGCGAACGCGAGTTCATTTGACACATGATCGAATACTCCTCACAAATGTTCTGTAAAATTTTATTTCCTCTTCTAGACATATCCAGATGATAAAGAAGGGCATCTTGTCGAGATGGTATAGAATTGAGGTTCACAATAATATTAATAATTCAAAAAACATTCTAGTATTTTAATTTTCAACACACGAACTAAGCAACTGAAACCTTCAAAATGCCTTCGACATTAATTGACATTCTGTGTTTGTTCTTTTTTATTATTGCTTATTAGAAACAGTTGTTTATCGTTTGTTTCATTTGAGATAACGATATTGGAGAGAAGTATTATCGGTACATTCCCATTTGTTATTGATGAGATGTTTGCATGTGTGCTCAAATTTTTGACTAAATTACGATCGCGTCAAATTGGTGCATATCCGTAGAGATAGGTAGAGCACAAAGAGAATTTCAATATTTCAACTCTTTTGAAGCCAATAGACTTCAATTTATACTAACCTCGATCAATGGATAAAACTCGTTACGAGAGATAAAATAAAAATGCAAACAGGTTTTGTAATTATCCCTACAAAATTCAAAATATATCAAAATGACGCGTCCCGTAAATCTAGTGTTTAGTTATATGTGGTGAATTGACGAATTAGCTTTAATAATTTTTGACTATTTGATATAATTCAATAATAATTACAGTCTTTTTAGTTATATTTAATTAATAAGTAAAATGAGTGATGAAGTTACATGCAACATTTGATCGATTAACAGATTGCATGTATAAATGCAATAACTTCAGCTGCCAAGATTTACGACTGTAATTCGGATCACCTATCTAATTAGATGATCCTTCAGATGCTACCTCTAAAATGCAGTAGGTAAGTTATTATCTAATTATGTACCAGATGTGAACTAATTTGATAACGGAAATGAATCACCGGTGAGTCACGCGACAGCCAGCTTGCTATCATAGACAACAAGCAAACAGATTTCAATAGTATATTAAGAATATAAGATAAAGACAAAGTAAGTCATTATTTTGTTGCGTTTTGTATTTTATCTTACTTCGGAATGTATATAGATAAAATTCAAAAATTGATCTTCTTAAATTTATGAAGATTTAAAACCTGCAAATCTATTGAAATACCAAACTTAAATTTTCTCATAATTTCCCAAAAAATGCACTTACTTCATGTTTACAAAATTAACAATCTTGTTTTAAATGAAAGCTTTGCCGAATTGCTGGTATAGGGGTTGCGCATTTTCCTCTTGATTTGAGTGTCCTGGTTTCGAATCTCGGTTCGGGCATCGTTGTTCTTAATCTGTTCTATCTGTGTTATGTTTGATTGTACCTCCCCCTCCCCCAAGTAAAAAGGGGCTGAGCACGCGAATGGGATGCGTGAGTATCTGTATATGATGTCTTTATGAAATGTGTTGTCTACTTCTGTAAGATAGATTAAATTCACTAAGTTGTCTATGGTCAACTATTGTTGTTTTAAAACTGTATAACTAATAACCATCGATTTATTACATCTAGCTTAAATGTTAACTAAACCATTCACAAATAGCCCTATCTCAAGCTTTGCGAAGATCTAATTAACTTTTATCAAAGTTATAAAAATCTATCTTTAGCAGACATTTGTGATAGAATAACTCACTAGGGAGAATAATGTTCAATATAATTACAGAAACGTAAAGTGAAATTTATTTTAAAAAATATTTAAACTTATTAAAACATTATTAAAAGTTAAAAGCAAACGATTTTTTTATTTTAATTAAAA